>JAINUG010000016.1:1432500-1610000 GCA_029706075.1 Aldrovandia affinis
TTTGTTTCAGCTTAGGGGATATTATGCCTCCTGATGAAACCAACTGAAGTCATTCATTCTGAACTGGACTTCCTGTGTGTGTCCACGTGAAACTTCAAAGTAAAATTGCATTTACAGCATTATTGTACAAAGGTATTGGATATTACGCTACACATGCATTATTTACATCAAGTATACAATACATAAGCATTTATCTATTATTTACTCTATCTATTGACATTTTGTATCGCAATACCTTCTCATAATATTTTTCCCGTTGATGTGAATGGCATAAATTTGCACTGCGAGGGACACATGTTACACAAAAGGATTAGAGATGTATTTCTTTTTTTTTCTCTGCAGGTTCGCTTTTCAATCGCATCTATTTCTCTGCGGCGTTTCGATGGGAATTTGGAATGGAGAGGCTCCGGGCCATGTGTGGAGGTTCGGCCAATTATGGGAATTTTCATCAGCGCTTGCTCTGCTTTTGGCTGCAGGCGGGGAACAGACAAACCGAGCGTGGGTCCCGGGGTCAGCCTTGTGTTCTCACATCTTGGCGCTCCCGACTGCGAACGGAACCACCGCCGAGCGTACCTGGGAGAAGCGCAAGGCGCACGGAGTAAACAAATGTTGCAGCGCAGCACTTTCGCATTCGTTAGTGTGCAATGAGAGCACTCTACTGTTTGAAAAAACCCTAAACACATTTTCCAGGAAAATAAGTGCATGCCAGGGAAAGGAGCACGGCCTTAACGTTCTTAAGTGAATGGTCGTGGTCAACGGCGGATTTAACCGTTTAAAAGCGGCTTATATGTTTAATTTCGGTCTATTTTGAAGGCGTGCCTATTCAGAAATATTAGTTAGGCTATGCCCTGAAGAACTGATAGCTCTTTTGGCAGAGGGCAATTAGAGTCGAGCGACGCTAGCCGTACTCATGCCAGAATAGTTCGATATTGTTTAAATGACGAAGACGCACAAAGGTTTTTAGAAAACACGGAGACGGAACGTTCTGAAGTTATTGCTAAGGCAGGTGATATTTTTTGTTAAAAATCTGTCTTCAGTTGAATCTATTTTCATGTTTTTTTCTTTTTTTTCAATGGACCCGTTTCCATGGGAACTCCTTTGATGGCCTAAGCCTGGGAGAGGAAGACTCCCTGAAGGACAGGTTCAGTTGTCGAACATTTCGGCGGCGGGATTTACAGCGTTGTTTGTTGGCGAGAAGCGCTCTCGGGGCGGCCATTGTTTTCGCTGTTGTTTACTGCTCATCAGCCGTTGATGGATGACTACCAGTCTGTCCCTTCCATCTCAATCTAAATACTGACAGGTCCTTTGGGTGAAAGGGGACAACACGTAGGGGATGCACAGGAATTAAGGCATCTAAAAATGAGGAAAACAGCCCTCGATGACAAAAACAAGAGCTGGAACTAACCCTGGTTTAATAAGGCGGACCCTGTGTCTTGTGATTGCTGGCTGAATTGGCTGCAGTTTATTAGAGGTTACAGCATAAATGACAGGGTACAAAAACAACAAAAATACAAATTTCCCAGCTCCCGGGAAATTCAGCTGCAAAACTGGATTACGCAAGCCTGAATCTTCTTATGTAGTTTGAATCAAAGCACACAGAATTCTTCCTTAGATATTGGCTCCGGGATTAAACGTTTGGCCCAAACCGCATGAACCCGGCACCATAAATCTCTTTGTAATTATCCCCTTTTGTGCTGTCAGATGAAAGCATTTACACTATTCTTGCATGTTACCTAAAGAAAAGATTTGAATGTGGATGAAAATCGGGCCTTGAAAATGCACCGAACTTGTGCCATGTTTTGCAACGCTTTCCCCCCTCAAAGGGGATTGTGTCAGCGTCCCGGATTAGCTGGGAGCGAGGTGCAGGGACCGCCGTACTGCAGCGGCAGGAGAATCACACGTCCCCAACGCCTGTTGAAAACTTGCTAAGCGCACCGTTTGCAATAATTTCAAGGCGGCCATTTTTTTTTTTTTTTACACATTTTGAGAGCACATCGTGCGTCCAGTGCACCAGGGAATCAGCAAAGCGCTGAGCAAACATTTAGCATTCGCCGAACGCCACTCTCGCCATCCAGACCAAACATCGACTGATAAGATCGGGAGGAAAGTGAGCCACACGACTCCCTCCCTCGGTACAGTCGAGAAAAGAGTAGTAATGACAGCCCAATCTCCTGTACGCTTTTGGGATTTTCTTAAACTTCACTGAAGGGGCATGATATAAAAAAGATGGACACACACTCGGAGGTCTATTTAAAGAGTAGGAATTGGATGTCAGTCCCAGATTTATTTCCCAGAATACAAAGGGAGGGCTCAAAATCTGTGTCAAAAAAAGACCCCCAGTGCTCACGCTCGCCGTGAAAAACGGAGGGAAAGCAGGTACGCCGGCCTATTAATTACAATAATCACATCACAGGTGTTAGGATATTCCATTAGCTAAGACTTAGTTAAGGTTTCATTTTAAACTGTCATTGTTGTTCAGGTAATAAAAAAGGAAAAAAAAGAAATACAAGAGGAGCGCGGAGCTGCGCTGAGTCGAAATTGTCGATCTGCGTTTGGTCGTTCCGCAGGGGGAACATTCCACCCTTTTAAGAGACATATCATTTTATGAAAGACCGAAGGGATGGGGAGAAAAAAAAGAAAAGAAAGAAAGAAAGACAAAAACGAAAAAAAAAAAAAAAATCAGTTGTCTACTATATTTAACTGACCCATAAATCTGTTTTTAAATTCCCTTCCATTTAAAATACCCTGGTGAAGGCTTCCTTCACACAGGCTGTTAAGTACCACAATCCATGCATAGCGCTACATTTATCCTAACAGTGTAATTGGTCCAGCTCCCTCGGCTAGTGGCTCAGTTACCGGCCCTCCCGCAGGCCTTGAATGCAGAGAAATCCCCAGCCCTCCTCAAGACTCACGGCACAGAGGAGGGAGGGAAGGGGGGAGGAGGGAGGGTGGGGTGTCGGGGGGGGGGAAGCCTGTTCTACGCCACTGTCAACTACACACCGGCTAACAACTGCACTGGGGGAGGCGGGTCGGCACCGCACTACGGGCAACAGATGAAGCCGGGCCCTCCCCACACACGACGCACGACGTCGCTATGCAGTCGGCCCAATACAATTAAGGGAAAGGGAAAGGACAAAAGCTTCGCAGACAATGTAGCAGAAGGCCGGCTCGCTGTTTTACCTGCGGCTAAACGTATAGGAGGGGAGAGCGAGGGGCGGGGGGCGTGTGTGTGCGGAGGAGACGGCGGGAGGATAATCAAGCACTTGACTAATTTGGAGAGCTCCAGCTGGTTCAGCCAGAGGGCCTGTGGAACAGGGAAGTCAGAAGCACCTACTGGTAGCCTTCTCTCCCCAATACCCCCGTCTGCCCCCGCTACCTACCACCATTTCCCACCCCTCTGCCCCCTCCCCGCCCCTCCCCTCCCCTCCTCGACTCAACTCGTCGCTGCCAAAACAAAGAGGCAGGACCATCCAGGGCTATAAAACATCAATATGCTTGGTATGGGAAAGTGTCGTGCCACGCACTTCCTGTTCGCACGCTCACCATATTTACATAACTGCCATTCCTCTCGCGCTCGCATGCAACCGAAGAGCAGCAGATAGAGGGGAAGTGTCAATCTCTGATGACCTCAGCGTTGTCTCATATAATATATATATATAATATATGCCATTTAGCAGACGCTTTTATCCAAAGCGACTTACAGTAATGAATGCATACATTTTTCAGTATAAGTGGCCCCAATGGGAATTAAACCCACAACCTAAGCGTTGCCAACGCCATGCTCTACCTACTGAGCCACACAGTACCACTAACCACTGGTTATCAACAACCACAACCATGATGATCCATAATAACATGATCTTTTTTTGGTAGCATTAATATGGCAACAAATTATTTTTGTTTACCAAAGACTTAAAGGATCCCAAATGAATCCTGGTGGGGGTGACCGGTATGTATAAAACATCTTAGAGTAGGATTGCTGAGGCTTTTATGTCATAATGGATATGGATAGGATATGGACAGGAGAAACCTGGTCCTCAATCAACACACATGCTCTGAGAAGGTTTATACATACCAACCAAGATTTTTAGCATTCCGAAAGGTGTTAGACAGGCCTCTTAATTGGGATGGCGGGTATGACATCCGCCAAGTCTTTAAAAAAATGTGTGGGGGTCAAGTGAAGAGTGATATTTTAGGGGAATATTCCACACATCTGGCAACACTGAACAGGATGTGATGCCATTTCAGCCAATAGAACATGACTTAATGGTACTTAATGATAACTTTTAATATCCTCAGGTTACTCACAAAGCATATACTCTCCGTACATCCATAAAATACAATTCCTAAATTCGCTCTGCACACCAAATTATTGATATCAAAACAAATGATGCCAAGTTACAACAAAACTTTCATCATTATAATTCACAGAAACTAAACAAGCACTGTTCCAAAGCGATGCTTCCCATATTTTCCTACATTCGTTCAAATACCATGGCCCCCGAGTCCTGTGTTGGCAAAGTACAGCCGTAAGGAAGAGTTCTGGGCCCACACACAAAACAAAATAGTCAGCAGCTTCCGGTGAAGAAAAAAAAATATATACATATATTTCAAAAGCCAACCTAAATGTGATGACAGAGACCACATGAAAGTGGATGACTTCTCACCCATCAAAGCTCTCCTGACTCACATGGAACCTTTGCACAACCATCGAGGAGCAATTACCAGAACCTTCTACGAGAGTAAAGGTAAAAAAAAAAATGTGATTGTACGGCAGGAGAGTGTACGTGTCTCTCTTTTGAGTCATGGATCTTATTGCAGGGAGATTACAGCAGGGCCAGACTCTGTAACGTGCTTTGTGTGGCGGTGCCAGTTGTCTGTGCAAGGCCTGCGTTATGACCCCAGAGAGAGGTCATTTGAATCCTATGTTTTATTACGTTATATTTCAGCTTTCAGGGGAGGTATTTAAGAACATCGAAAAGGACATGCAGACAAATTCGCCTTTCAAGGCTAAAAGTCGTGGAAAATGCACCGCATTGAAAGCAGCTGCCTCAAGTTTGCATTCTTAAAACATCATTCTGCCTGTCACCCACAACAATTTCTTCAAAGAGGAGGTTCAAATGTTTGTGGCTGCCGTGTATTCAAAAGCAAAGGAGGTCTTCAAGGGAAATTAGCGTGAAGCAATGAGTATGCAAATGAACATCAATTTTTAAATTAATTTTAACAAATGTTCTCGCTGTTTTGTAATCCCAGAGCAATGGCATGCAGCTAAGAAGCCAAAAAACACATTGCACATTGCAATTGCACATTACATCAATTGTAATAACAGTTAAGACTCTTTCCTGAGTAATGCTGTTATACTTTTTACCTGCTATGCCACATAACAAAGATAGATAATGCCCAGTTTTATTTTAGCTGCAGTTTTTTATTTTAAGTTTCAGATCCAGTATTGACTTGCATTAGGGTGGCAAGTGAAGTTAGGAGCATAAAGCTAGTCTGTGAGCCCACAAACACACACTACACATATATAATGTACACACACATGTACAAAGACCACACATACACATATACACACACACACACACACACACACACACCAACATACATGCACACACACACACACAGGCACGTGCACACACACACACACACACCAATCTGCATGCATGCATACACACACACACACACACACAGCTGTCCTGCAGTGCCTGCCTCCACTCACGTCGCCTTGGGGACCCCGTAGCTCTCTGGTCCCATTGTGATGCCTGCGCTCGGGGGCGGGCCCAGACGACTGACAGCTTGTCTCAGATGCCAATAACCAAAGCTAGGACTGTGTCATAAACATGAGAGCTGGTGGATATCCCTGTGACCAGGATGAAGCTGGCACTGATTGCTTTCTGCATGCAGGGAGAGGACGGGTGAAAAATCATTCAGCTGGGTCTGCTTTGGCTAAATTTGCTTCAGCTGTGTCCCGCTTTGTCTAAGTTCTCTTCAGCTGTGCTCTCTTTAGCTATGTGCTCTATGACTGCCCTCTTTGACTGGGACCCCTTCAGCTGTGTCCTTTCCAAAATACATAATTTCACAGTGTACTACTTAATATACTTGTCATCCATCCACATGGCGTTCTGGACACTGTTGCCATATGAACCGTGAGCATCCAAATGGCAAATGTAATGGGAGCCAATTGTCAATTAATTCACAAAGGAAAACTACACACCAAAATCATCCCAGACAAACTGTCATTTGTGCTGTTTGGCCACGTACAGCCATTGTAGGCTATACATGTTTGAGCCAATAACTGGAATACAACTATTTTAGCTCTCTTCCAAGGAGCACATGAATGATGACTAACCAATAAAAATATCAAAAGTGTCACTCTGCACAAGTGATAGAGGCAAGCAAAGCAGGCAGAAGCATGGTTATACACGTCACACACATACACTCTGTCTTTTTTGACACAGTAGCCAACTACTTAGGCAATCTACCCACTTTCCCAACAACTACCCCACAGAGTTATCAAGAAATCTGTTCCGAATAAGCGGTGTCAGATTGCATTGAGGGAGACACAGCCATCTACGTTGCTCATCCTAGCTTTGGAATGTGAGAGGACGGGTTCTGGAGGCCGAAGCAGAATATCGGACAGTTGGTGGTGCAGATGGAGACACTGTCTCCCGATGCCCTCTGAGGACCAATGTTTGTGCTGCAGCGAGTGGGATCTGGTTGGAGTGCTAAAAACATTTTACAGCATTCATAAAATAAACTGGCAAAGCCTATCCAGCTGGAAAGGATTGCCGGCTTTTGAATGAGCAGATAATGTTATCTAAAGTTTTGTAATGTTTAGCCTTTCGTGTAATGTTATTATTTGCCTTGCAAACTGAATGATACGAAAGAATGATTAGATAAAATGGCTAACTTTGCTATTATAGCTTAGCTAATTAGCTATAATAGCTAAGTTAGCCACTTCATCTAATCAGTTTATGTTGATTTCACAGTTCACAGCATTTCACAATCCTGTAAGCGATCTGCTAAATATTTTTTAGCTTTTTTCCTGGTTTGGCGCTGAACTGTAGGTGAAAAATATGCCGTTTAGCTCACTTTCTCTCACTATCTAAAGGTTTGTGTTTGTCTCCTTGCTTGCTGCTAACACTGAACTTCACTAAGCAGGCACAAGCTGTTCTGTTGACAACTGCAACCACGCCTTGAATCTCAGTTTCTGTGGAAGTACACCAAGTGAGTGATGAGCATTCTTGGCTTGAAAAAACTAACTAAAAATGTGTTCCAATTTGGGAAACATGGTGCAAAAAAATGAAGACAGACCAAGTCAATATTTCTCTTTGTTTAATTCTCATAATGTCAATGCGTGGGCAGAAAAAATACAAGCTAGTCTGGGGTGATTTTGGTGTGTAGTTTGAAGTTTGGATTAATTGACAATTCACTCCAATTATATTTGGCATTTGGAGGCTCACAGCTCCTACGGAAATGGACAAAAGTGCAACAGTGTCAACAACGCCAAGTGGATGGATCGACAACACCTACAGGAAATAATACATCATGGGTTTTGGTTGGAACTCTTTAAACTGTGTCCTCTTCAGCTGTGTTCCTATTTGGCCGTGTCCTCTTCAGTTCAGCTGTGTTCCTGTTTCGTTTCAGTAAGAAAGTTTGTGCGTCTGGCTGCATTGCACCGCATGTTCACACAGACCAGCCCTTTGACAGACATGCTGGAATGAAATACGCCGCTGCACAGCGAGCGGGAGGGCTCTGCGCCGGGTTCACACTGCTGAATTTATTTAGCCTCCCTTTTCTATTAACTCCACAGAAAACGCTCAGCGCCCCAATAACATCTGAGGGGATGGGGCAAGTGCGCGGCCCACACCGCTCTTCAATCTTGGCGTGGCCTGCGTTGCCACGGAGAGGGCCGGGCTTGTGGGCTGTCAGCAACTCAAGCACTATAATAAATAAGGAAACCTCGTGAGCCTGAGAAGCAGCCGGGCGCACAGCTCTGCCATACAGACACACTGACACGCTTACACAAACATACGCGTACACACACACGCTTACACAAACATACACATGCGCGCGCACACAGATACACACACACACACGCTTACACAAACATGCACACGCGCGCACACACACATACACACACACACACACTTACACAAACATACACGCGCGCGTACATACACATACACACACACACACACACACACGTGCACACATGCATACACATGCAATATCAAACACACACATATATACACACATGCATACACATGCAATATCACACACACACACACACACACACACACACACACACACATATACACACATGCATACACATGCAATATCACACACACACACACACATACACATATACACACATGCATAGACATGCACACGCATAGTACATATAAGTACTCATGCAAAAAAGAGAGAAACCCACACACATGCACTATCACACACACACACACACACACACACACACACACACACACAGAGCAAATCTAATTTTTGTGGATGATCGTGAGATGAAAGATTGGGTGTTTTCTCATCTCCCCACCGTGGTTAGTGCGAGTGGGATTAAATTAAACCTTGCCCAAGTTTCAATAAACGTATTACAACAATTGCATTCCCCTGACAAAGATTTAGGGACTTGTGTGATAGAATTTGATTATTCCAGGACATTGTGCTTTTTTGATGTTGTTTTTCTTTAAGTCGAAGGTGCATCCTCTGCAGAACGAGTTAAAGGAATTATGCTGTCTACTTCACAGTGTTTACGGTGTTCCTAATGGTGCTACTGCAAGCACCGGCTCCCATGTCTTTAATCAAATCCTCCCATTTTCTGTTTATTATCTATTGGAGCAGTGTAGGGCGGGACACACACACACACACACACACACACACACACACACACACACACACTATAAGTGGGGCAGATCTGGGGTGTACACACGTGACTGAATGGAATACACAATTCCTCTGTGGAAGTGTCTGCAGTGGTCTGTATTAAGATTACACCAGCGCACGACAACAAGCCCTCATAGGTGGGAGTTGATCTTTTTACACCAGATATCCTTTGACGCAACCTGAAGATGCTCGCCTAGGCTGTGCTAGCTGGCTCAAGATGGACTGGCTTGCAGAGGGCCGAACCATGATTTTAGCCGACTGGTGGGCCGGCGGGGGTGTGTGTGTGTGGGGGGGGGGATGCAGACGGGGCTGGGAGGGGAGGGTGTTGATGGGGGCACAGCAGCAACAGTGAGCAGCAGAATCAGTCGGGCGGGGCCAGAAGAGACACAGTGTGGGATGATTCCTCAATTGGCCGTGTTGGTTAAAGTTATCAGTGGCCCCGGCTGTGCTGATCTGGCTCCACAGCGAATGAGAGCCACTGAAGAGGTATGAAGAAGGCATCTTAGTTCGCTCCTGACAAGCGGTGACAAGTGCAAAAAAAAAATAAAAAAAAACTTTCCACACCATATTTGTGAACAAAAATTGATGTAACACCTGAGACCTTTTAAGCAATATTTAACAAACGGTTACGTAAACAGATCCCGCAGCTGTTCTGACAGAGCCCGGCTGGGTTGTGGGTGCAGGACTCACGCTGTCCCGGGGCGAGGCTGCCAACATTAACAACATCCATAAGCAAACAACGCGCAGCGTTAAAAAAACCTTCCGTCCCACGTGACGGCCATTGACTTTGACGCTCCCATGTCTTCGTGCCACGGAGGAGCGGCGGTGGCCCCTTGCCATGACGCAGGGGTGAGTGAGCGCCCTGTGGAAATGGGCACGACCAAACTCCAGCAGCTGGAGACACATCTGCGCTCACATCTGCTTCCCCCTCACCTGAGTGGGACTGCCGCAGCCCTGCTAGGTGAACAGCACCTCTTCCTCTACGAGTAAACACAACATAGTGGGGTGTGCTATCGGGCACAACAGAAAAACAACAACAACCAAATAGCAGGCTGAAAAGAAAACACACACATATTATGCACGCCCACATGTTAATTCACAAACACACATACTGCACACGCCTACATAGAACACTAATGTACACCCAGACATATATTATGGACACCTACATATTACAGAAAATGCAAACACACACACACACATACACATGCACACATACACATGCACATACACACACACACACACACACACACACACACACACACCTACACATACACCATGTGTATATGTGCACAGTCACATGGCTCAGATCTTATTTATCACCCTGCCCAATCAGAATGGTCGAACTTCATTCACAATTCTAAACATTCAATCACCGTCTCTGTGAGTCCCCTGTTTTAATGTCTATCCCATAAACCTGGGATCATTCTTAAATCACACACACACACACACAGTCACACACAGTTGCTTAACTGAGGCAAAAGAGCTGATAATTAAATGCTTTTGCTGCAATGTTCTTCAATTATTGCGTCGAACTGCTAGCATTGTTCATTAGAGGACTACACAGCATAATTGAGTCCCATGTGTGCAAAAAAAACAAAAAAGCCTTGCTCTTTCCCTCTAAAAAAAGGGGGACAAAACAAAACACCCCTCCTCATTGGCTCGCTCACAAAACACCGCACACACCTTGCCCTAAATATCTGATCTTGGAGGAACAAAAATAGCCACGCTTTATTTGTTTGCTGCGGTGGATTCGCCGATCCCTCGGCGATATCTTGTCATTGAGCGTTCAGTGTGTGTCATTCATCGCAAACAATTTACAGGGAAAGGCACACAGTGAAATAATAAAAACCCAACTGTGCTACTTAGAGGAACACGTACAATCGTTTAAAAAAAAAAGTCCACACGTATCCTCTTGTTGATGGTCAGATGGGCTAAATCGACCTAGTTATTTAGGCAGAAACACTCATTAAAAAAAAAAGAAGATATCTTTGTGCTGGTTTCCTTACCGCATGGTGGGAAAAGGAAATTGGGTGACTGCGAAAGCACGGGCGAGCTCCACCGCGTCTGAGTTGCGGCCGCGGAGGGCGAACGCTTATCGCTGAAACCGGAGAGCGAACGTGTCTAGTTAGGAGCATGAGAAAGTGACTGGCTAATTGCTGGCCTGGAGACACGGCCTGAGTGCGGCTGGCGGATTTGGGCTCGCCTGTCGAACGTTCTAAGCCCCCGCCGCACCGACATCAATTACGTCGAGGTAACTAACAGTAAATGGCAGTTGTCAGTTATGCTTGATGGGTTTGGGAGATATTTCCTCACCTCGAGGTATTGGCCGGCAGAGAGGGAAACCGGGTTTGGGAGTGGGGCTGGCTGGCGCTTTCTCCGGCACTCCCTCCCAGCTACGCTAATTCAAACAGATCTGCATGAAGATAAACACGCCGGGGCGGCAGCCGGAGCCGAGCAGAACCCTGCGCTCTCTGAGGGGGGACACACCGCTCACTGTAAACACGGTGTGCATGCTCAGCTGCCTCCTGGTTCGCTCGCGATTCGCTGCACCGGGCGAGCCTCGAAACTCAACTCAGCCTGCTTATAAAGTGAATGACTAATTTCCATTCTCTCTTCTGCCATTCAGCCTCAAGGTGGACACGGTCTGGGCCTCCCAAAGCAAAGGAAGAGAGAGAGAGGGAAGGAGAGAGAGAGAGAGAGGGAGGGAGGGAGAGAGGGAGGGAGGGAAGGAGAGAGAGAGAGAGGGAGGGAGGGAGGGAGGGGGAGGGAGGGAGGGTTTGTTGCCTTTGTGCCTAGGAGGGAATAGCTGTGGTAGACTGCAGCAGGTTGCTGTTGTGTGTATGTGTGTATAATCCGGTGAGCACCATGTGCAGTGTAGCACACCTTTTCATTTCCCTTGGAGCGGGCCCAGAGACGGAGGGGCCCGGAGGGTCAGACAGCCGGCGTGTCCCCCCCAGAAGGGACGGCACCTTCCGGGAGCCTGAGGGGGGTAGGCGGCGTGTCAGAGGCAGGTGGAGAGGCACTCAGCGGATCCGCAGCTTGCTGCCGGGGCTCGGCGAGCCCGGCGCTCTCTCTCTCGCGCGCTGCTGACTAGGAACTTTTATCTACTGATCAGCCCGGTCGCCGCGCCAGAGGGCTTGTGGGACACCCCTGGATCCTGGCAGCACATTCCAGTTGTAGCCAGTCCTCCTTTGTCACAGTGGGGGGAAGGAAATCAAGATGTGTGTGTGTGTGTGTGTGTGTGTGTGTGTGTGTGTGTGTGCATGTGTGTGCGTTTGTGTGTGCGTGTATGTGTGTGTGTTTGTGTGGGTGTTGTACAAATGGACGCACAATAATTGTGTTGTATGCATGCGGACATTTTGTATGTATGTAAATGTGTTAGTGTTTGCTAGTGTCTGTGTATGTGTATGCGCAGATGTGCATGCATGACAGAGAGAACGTGTGTTTGCAGGGCGCATGTGGATGTGTGACAAAGGAACAGAAAGAGGGAGAGAAAGAGTGGCAAAGGTACACAGATATGCGAGCCCTTTCTGAGCAGAGAACACACATGCACAGAGACTCCTAACCCCCCACCCCCTTTTATAACCTCCGGTCTGGCCTCTGAGGTTGCCTGCTTGCATTAATTACCTCCAGTGTTCCCAGGACACCCTCATTTCCAACCCACCTTTAGGGTACTGCACGCAGACGCAGGCCTGACCAGGGTTCAAACCAATTAACAAACAGCTTTCCTTAAAGGAGTTTTTTTTCTTCTTTTCTCCAAGTGTCTACCCAAGAGAACACGCTTGGTCAGGTAGCCGTGTCTACTTCAGAGCGGAATTATAAATGAATCATTAATTGACATCCCCACCTCAAGACCTGCTCCCCTGTTTGCTTTGCGCTGATAACCATTACTAAGTACTGGATTAACGCTGATCACGAAATGCGTGTCAACCCCCGACAAGTCGCGCACGGCGTTCCAGGAAATCGTGAGCCAGGCTTTTAAAACGGCGATGGCTTTTTTGTTTTGCGGTTTTGTGTATTTGAGAAGTGGGATTGTGAGCAATTTGCTGCAATGTTTTGGGCAAATCCCGCTGCAAAGTTTACTCAGAGCAAATCCTCCCACCTCCACCTTCATTTGGTGAGCTGTGGGAGCTGTAGGTTTGTGGTCACTACAGGACTGTACACGCTGGAACATTTTCCACCTAAACCCTCAGAAGATGCTTGCTGCACGCCAGCTCTCACCTCCTCTGAATCCCCAGTAATCTGAAGAAAAACGACTGTTACGAATGCTAAGAAGAATATATAACCAACCCACCTGAAAAACAACATGTGCGTGGTAATGGCGACTGAATTTATGCAACGCATTTTACTAAGGGCAAAGCAACATAACAAAAGCGGTTCATGAGGTATATGGCTTTTTTTCCCTCTCATCCTGTCAGGTTGCAATTTCAGTTATATACAGTATAATTACTCTAATTATCCTTTAGTTATTGTGATATTTCCTTCCCTTTTCCAACCTGCAGCCAGCTGGTCTCTGTCTTTCTATACCCCCTCTCTCTCTCTCTCTCTCTCTCTGTATTCCATACTGTCATCTATGGGGGTTTTCCCACAAAGCTCACTTTTCAACCTTGGGCCATCTCAGATAAAAAGGAACAGTTTTCTATGAATGTCTCACTAAGTATGTCTTTTTTCATGTCCAAGATGCCAGGAGCTTTATTTAACTTGCAAAACGCTGCATGGGCTGATGGCACCTCTATTTGATTTATTTGGAGATAATATCATAGGTATGCAAAATCTAAAGGGGGGAAAAAAATAGTAGCAACCTTCTTGTCAAGGATCCAAGAAATCCAACATCGCTGAGAGGCATAAATGAGTTTTGCTAATCCCTACCTGCATGTCAGGAGATCTACCTGTGCAGCGAATGGAAACTCAGAGGTGAGTCATCCTATTTTGTGTGTGTGTGTGTGTGTGTGTGTGTGTGCGTGTGAAAGAAAGAGAAGTAGATGTAGTATTAGTATTGGCTTTTGCTGAAGAACTTATTATTTGAAGAGTGACAGTATGATAGAAAGTAAATATAATGCTTCCTCAAAACAATGATACACACAGATAGAGAGAGATCACATCCCCATACACTGTTTTCAGTTCTGTACACAGACACAGAAATAATGGCAGGCTCACGCATAACCACTCACACACACACACGCTTAAATAAACACACACACACACACACACACTTAAAGAAACACACATGCACACACACATACACACACGCTTAAAGAAACACACATATACACACACACACACACACACACACACATACACACACGCTTCAAGAAACACACACATGCACACACACACATAAAGAAACACACACATGCACACACAAACAAACACACACATGCACATGCACACACACACACACGCACGCTTAAAGAAACACACACACACACACACACACACACACACACTTAAAGAAACACACATGCACACACACACACACACACACACACATGCACACACACATGCACACAAGCTTAAAGAAAAACACACATGCACACACATACACACACACACCCACCCACACACACTCACTCACACACACATTGTAGAAACACACAAACACACAAATACACACAAACTGTGTCATTAAAACGCTCTGCTCCTGGCATCTGTAATCTCTAGAGTGAAGCCCTGCACTCTCAACCGAGTGCTGTGATTGGGTGGAGCCAGGCTGGACAGCCCCTTTCCTCGAACACTGCGGGATCAGTGGGCCAGACCTGTCAACAGTGGTGCTGAACCGACCCGATTCATACCACAACCGCTCACTGTTAGCCAGCTGTAGGCCTCTCTGGGTGCCTATGAAAAAGGACCCACCAGAGTCACCTACTGAAACAAAAATGGCCCAAATAAATGCAGACGGAGAGCATTTCCAGACCCTTTAAATTTGGATAGGCAATTTCCTAAGTTGACTAACAATGGTGCAGAAGCAACCGATTAAAACCACAACCGGTCACTAGCTAGTTAGCCGTTTGCCTTTCCGGGTGCCTACATGTTTATTTACACAGTAATCCACGCTATACATAATTCCACTGCAAAACAACAAATAAAAAAATGTTGGACTATGTTTTATGAATCCGGCAAAATTAAAACCATAATTTCCTGAGCGAAGAGAGAGCACGATGAGGCTCTGTCCCACTGGCATACAAGTGACACGTTTTTGTGATTACCACACACCCGCTCTGCGTTCTCACATGGTTTGCATTACGCGTTTTAGTAAATACAGCTGACTTCCATAAGTCATTTCATCAAATAAATTCTGCTCTTTTAACGAACCACATCAGGCCACTGACTCCACCATAAGGAAGTTAATGGAAGCCATGAAACCGAAAGCTCGTCCACAGCGTTCAGCAGGGTTTATGGGAACAAAAAAGGTTGATGACCATCTAAGTAACCTATAACTGAAACCAAAAATCCCTCAAATAAATTAAGACGGGATAACATTCTGTTTTATAGATGTACATTTTTTTATTTTACAGTTATGAAATTCTGAGCCTGTTTCCGGTTCTTTTAAATGTGGATAAGTACTTTCCTTTCTCACAAGATTAAGTTAAACAACTCTGACAGCCAATCATGTTTATGATTTCCTTAATTTGACCGAGCATCACTTAGGTGTGCGGTTTAAAGACGATTCCCATCGCCTCTTTGTGTGCTTCCCGGTTTCATTCCCAGTAATTACACGTAGAAACAGGAAATGCACTGAAACCGACAGAAACGGCGCGGGGAGGCGAGATTGCGAGAGATCGAACATCAACGAACAGCAATGGCCTTTGTTGTCCCTTCCGCCATTTGCACCATTCTAAGTGCCATATCGATCGAAACCAACGCTTTCCCCCTTCTTATTTCCTCCTCCTTTCTCGTTTCGGCATGTCGGGTCTGTTTGTTTGTGGCGACAGACGATGTTATTGACCGAAGGCCGAGGCTCCATCCCTTGGTGTGAGGTCCTTTTCCTGTGGGTGAGGTGACGCGGCGAGAAGGAGGAGGAAGGGGAGGGGAGGCGGGCGCACCCATCGGCGCTGGGAGAAGGGTGGCACGGATCGCTGCGTCAGGGTAAAGGTGTACGTTGTCACGGGAGAAATCAAAATCCCCACCTCTTCTGCTTCTGGAAAATGGCAAACCCTGCGCTGATGGAGGATTGCCCCTGGGGTTCAGCGCTGGAGAGAGAGCCATCTGCGCCAGGTGTGTAATTAGCGGCACGGCTCTGATTGGACCTCGGCCCTCTCCTGGCGGTAGACTGGCATTGGAGGCCGACAGCAGCGTGAGGGTCCACCCGTCCACCCCTCTGTTTGGGGGCGTTAAGGCTACGGTCCGGTGAGGCCTAGTCATGTCTTTGAGATGACCCAGCCACAGAGTAGCCACCATAGATAGTTTTCAGGACATGTGTCGATCCACTGAATTTAGCTTTCAATCAAGTAAGATATTGAGCCTTAAAGTGAACCTAGTTGAGGTGCTTTAGTTAATATATTAAAGGCATACCTTGAGTTGATTTTTATCTCAAAATCTAAAGTGAAAGAAGGGGGTTATTTCTATCTGTCTATTCTGACTATTGATACGTTCAGTGAAAGACTACAGGTCACATTAGACAAACCCTTCAGCAGGAATTGCTGTATGTATACTACACAGTGTGTTAGGGGGGCAGACCTGTATGGAGTGGCCCTGTTGACCCAACAGGAGTCTCCGCCAGATTGTCGTCTCTCTGACACCCAGCGTCCGTCCTGTGACACAGCAGAGATCCTGCTGCAGACTGGCCGGAGGTAACGGTGACCTCAGGGGACCGGAATGACAATCCTCACAGATCATGGTAACAGTTTATGTCACGGGGGTAAAACGAGAGGTGTGTGGAACAAAACTCCACGAAGACTCATCCAGTGCTCTTTACACAACACAGCACATGTAGAACCTTGCTGTGCGCTAAACGTGTCACGTTATGTTCAAGCGAATGCACAAATACTGACAAAAAAACTGAAACGAAAACAAAGAGTCGGGGGTGAGCTCCTAAAACGTTCTTAAATCCCAACCGCCCCTAACCCCGGCTCAGGTAAGGTCCCGAGAAGCTGAACCCAGCCCGGTTAATGACCATGAATAACACGGGCGGCTCTCTCCTTTGTCTCGTCTCCCGCCTACCCTAATCGGGCCTGACAGTCAGCTTTGCTCCTTTATTAACTCTGCGTCACTTGTAATCAGTGACAGTGAAGTCAGGCGGCAGGGCCTCACTTGTGTGAACTCACACCGCCGCCTCCCCCGGACGCTGAGCGGCCGGCAAACTCAACATAATGAAATAATGCCACTCCGCGCCCTGTATGTGGGTCAGGCCACTGCAGAGCTCTATTGATTTTCCCTCCCTTTTTCGGTGTCTGTCCTGGTCGGGAATCGTCGGCGATGTCTCTCCCGGGCCCAGGGTTTTGGGGTCCAGCCTCGTGGAAAATGGAGACGTCTGACACGGAAACAGCCCGCCCGCCGGAGCTGGGGAGGGGGCGGCGTGGGGCTGTGGGGAGGGGCCGGGAATCCGTGGCCCCGCCCACCGGGCCGCCTCGCTCCCCCGACACCGCTCGCCCGAGTGGAACGGCAGCAGCGCCGTTTTTTTCCGCTCTCCACTACCTTCTGCCAACAGTCGCCTCCTCCTAATACCATTCTAGCAACGGCCTAATGCCACTGTGCATAACAAATTAAACCGCGGAGCACTAATTTAGAAGCAAACATCCGTAGGGGCATGGGAACGTACGAGGACAACGACCTCACAGCCCTCGCGGAGTTCAAATACCTCTCAGATACGGGGCGGGGGCACACGGCACCGCTCGTTAAAACACTCAGGATCTGCTAAGCCCACAGTCCCCAAAGACTGCTTCGGCGCGCTGCACAAACAGCGCAAATCCCCTCTTTGCTGCAATTATTAATGCGATGGGCCTTTTACCTAACAGAACGAAATGCCTCTGTCGGACCCATTCGTTAAACGACCTTTCTAAACAAGGACATCTTTTTATTTGACGTACAATTGATTTTCTTTCAAAAGAGGCAAAGAAGCCAGGTCTACCTCCTGAACACATTGACTCGATTTGCCCTGCCAGCGTGCCAACTATTGAGAGCGAGCCACGTCGTAAATGCCCCAGAATATCAACCGTTAAGTACCCAGCAGTGCTTGTGGTACTGCTGCTGCAGCGTATCAGTCGCGCAGTAGTGGGAGGGTGAATGCGGTCAGGTGGAACCGCGCTACAGGTATGGCGGGAGGCCGGGCCGGGTCGCGACACACTTGGATGCGGAAGTGCTCTCGGCGCGTGGATATTTTCTCACGCCGGTCGCGCGATGGGAAAAAAAAGAGCTTTCCGCAGTTTCATTACGGCTCCCGTTCGTTATCGTGTACGCTGTAGGCCTCTGCACAATTATGGTCGTTTATGACAGAAAGTAATTACATTAAACCCAGCTACCTGTAAGGTGGGTGACTGTAAATTAATTTGGAAGTTCCGTCCTTTTTTCTTTTCATTTAGAAAATAATCAGCGCTGTCTGCCGTTACATAACACAACCGCGAGGCAGAGTTCGGATGCAAGCAACTGACCTTACGAGGAAAAATACCAAATTTAAAGTTCAGAGCAATTTCATCACGCCAGGAGATGAAAGACGATATGTGACAAATGACGCTGAATATCCACATTGTCTACTCTCTAGCCCTGAATGCTTGCAGGTATTTAATTACAGAGAGGAACTAGCTTAATTATTACTATTGTAATGTAAAATATGAAGTACATGGCAAGAATTATTCATAAAGATGCACATTTTTCTTTTTTTAATTTAGAGTTCTCAGGACCACCATTTTCTTGTTAATGTGTACCTTGTGTGTTATCCACACCACTCTTGGTCACAAGTATAAAAATCCAAATTTGTCCTTAGAAAGCCCTCTCATTCTTCATATCCCCCATTCCAGGAAGAACAGATAGTGCCACGTTAATAAGGTGAGGATAAATCCTGCAGGCGTTCCGCACTGAGAGATGGAGGGAGCGTTAGCTTTGTGTGTGCAGCATCCTTTCGCCCGTTGACTTGCCAGTTTTGTAACTTAGCTGGTTTAGTGTCAACTTCATCCTCCTCCTGAGCTGAGCCTAATTCTTTAATCACTGATATTAATGAAAGTGAGAAGCGGGCGGCGCACTGACATGTAAGCTGCTTTGCAGAAACCCAACCCACCCCACCCCCCACCTACCCAACACACACACACACACACATGCCGCACACACACACATGCATGCATGCACGCACTCACACACACACACACACACACATGCATGCAGATGCACAGGCACGCACACACACACGCACACACACACACACACACACACACGCATGCATGCACGCACTCACACACGCACACACACACACACACACATGCATGCACAGATGCACAGGCAGGCACCCACACACACACGCACACACACACACACATGCATGCACGCACTCACACACACGTACACTCACACACGCACACACACACACATGCACGCACACACTCACACACACGCACACACACACACACACACACACACATTCACACATGCGTACACTCACACACACACGCACTCACACACACACACGCACACACACACACACACACACGCATACACACAAACACGCATGCACTCACACACACACACACACACACACACACACATACACACAGTGGTTCTATGTGGCTCAATAGGTAGAGCATGGTGTTGACAATGCTTAGGTTGTGGGTTCACATTGGGACCACATATACTGAAAAATGTATGCATTCAGTACTGTAAGTCACTTTGAATAAAAGCGTCTGCTAAATGACATATATACACATGCACGGACACATACACACACACACACACACACACACACACACAGAGTTTTTACAGGCTCCAGTTTCTCCTCCAACCCCCAGCCCCTCCCCGCTCTATGTTTATTGTGTCAACCTGCAGAAGTGTGGGCAGAGGCTAGGGGGAGACAGTAAGGAGCGGGGGGGGGAGTGGAGACGTTGGGTGGGACGGAGTCACGTCAGGCCCGAATGATGCCAAGCCGGGCCTCTGTAGACCCTAAAAGCCGGTTCTGGCCTAAAACGGACCAGCGGACCCTCAACGGCTGAACAGAAGGCAGCCTAATCAAGCCCTGCAGAAAGTCTAGCACAACGCTGCCCTGCACCTGTCCCTCATTGCTATTATCTGGTATTTATAGTACTCATTACTACCTTACGTACCAAGCGTTCATCCCAAAATTCTTCAGGCATTTGTTCCCATCTAAGTTTTTTTTTTTTTTTTTTTTTTCCAGATTTGAATTACAGGGCTTTTCCTTGCAGAGGCCTTACGTGCTCTCGTTCTGATTTGAGTTACGACTCTCGGTGCCACCTGGTCTCACATCACAGGTGCAATCGGCATGCTAAAGCAAACCTTTATGTCTGCTCGTCTTTTGATGGCTTACTCAGTGTGTTTATTGATGGTACCTGTGAGCTAAATGAATAAAGCAGGCTTTGGGGACCCACTGCAGTCATAAGCAAGATTACAATGTGTGTTTGAGATGTTGAAACACAAGCGGCAACAACTTAACCATCGCTTGTCACAAAACACTATATGAGGTTACATCCGTCACAAGCTATCACTTGTCATCAGAGATTTACGTATTTAGGTACGTAACATGTTTAAGTTATTGATGCCCGAAACACTGGAAACATATAGTCTACTGAGAATCTGAAGAATTTTGTGTTGTTGAGGTAGAGGAGGCAGAAACAGACATACTGATATATATATATATACATACATATATATTGGATATATTGGAATTGTGAACGTGCATTTTAAAAACGAGAGTTTGCACAATACTCTCTGATTCTAGATTTGAAAACAGTCCGAAATCATTACTACTTTTTTCATAGTCAGAACTCAAAGTATATTTTGCACCAGCCAACCACACACACACACATACGCGCACACACAGACACGCGAATAGACAAACACACTGAACACACTGCGACACACAGCACCTCCCTGCAGGTCGCGCACACACGCACTAACACAGACACTCATGCAGGCACGCACGCACGCACTCAAAATCCAGTTGTGTCGATAGTCTGAACACGCTTTCCAGGAACAAAGCTTGGCCCCTCCCTGTTGCTTTCACCACAGTATTAGGACCACTTCCCCAGTCAATTAATATTTGCCAACGTGTCTCCGTCTGCCCCGTTCTCCCCCTGGATACCAGGAAGCCCCACGTGTGTCGACTGGGAGGGTCGTAAAAATGTAGCCCGGCGCAAATTGGACCACCTCCCACCTCACCTCCTGGCGTGCTTCCCATTGTCAGCCCGGCGAAGAGAATCCCCCCCTGCTCCACATCACACGGCTCGGATCCGCCTCGCTCTCAGACCTGAAAGGTCCACGAACAGCAAAGCACACAATTTAATTACTTGCGCCGCAACAAGCTCCCAGTCGATTCGGGGGCTCCCACGTGAACCCAGCCACGGTTTTAAGCGTGGCATCGCCTGAAAGAGCGAGGAATGCGCACCGCGCAGGCCGCCAGGTCGCCTCATTGTTCTTGTGTATGCATAAACATCGCACTGTGATCACAGAGGTCATGCTTGAGCTGCTATCTGGGGGGAAAAAACAAAAAACACTCGCGCCATAAGAATGGCCTAATCTGGTTTACACTGACAGCACCTTGCATTTACTGTATCAACATTTCCCCCCCTTCCCTGCCATGTAGTTTTTCCTCTTGTTAAGCAAACAGAGGTCCATTACTCATCACACAATTCAATGTTACGGTACACAAAGTTTTTAGTCTACCTTGACCTCGAGAGATTATTCTGAATTCAAACCCCCACATTAGTTCGTCGAGAACAATGCAGAGAAAGCTGAGCGTGTCTCAGGCGCAATGATGATCTTGCAGAAACACAAAGCACTTTGTAAACAGAAAACTGTAAATCAACCAGAGCCTTTAAAAAGGCTTTAATATATATATTTTTTAGCTGCTATACACTTTGGCGTGATGCATGCGAGAAAATACAAGGCCTGATATAAAATTGTATTTAGGCATAGTTGTGCAACCTATTAGCGAATGGAAAAACCGAGTCTTTCTTGTTCTGTTTAAAGAGAATGATCTCAGTTCTACAAATGCAATGATGTTACCACACAAACATAATAGGAAAAAGAAACTCAGCAACCCATCTCTATACTACACATTTAATGAATGAATATAGTAATATTGTTATTTAAATGTTCCTGCTTGCAAAAGTTAATGTGCGAATAACAATCAGTCCTTCAGGTAGTAAAGCGCTGTTTAAATAAGAAATCTAGTTCAATATCACAATCAGAATTATGTCAGTTCTTTGAAAAAAAATTGCAATGTATATAATTGATGTAATATTGACGGTGATAATAGTGAAACAATGATCTACCTTTAGTGGTGTGGTCATCTTTATTTGATGTGGACAGACGGACAGACTTACACTCAGACAAACATACTGAGCAAAGCACATCACCCTTTGTGTAATGCTACCACTACTAGTAATTACAGTAAGCACGGTTAGGTAGTTCACGACACCACGGTAGCTACATACTTTTTAAAATATCCCTTTTCTGAAACTCACCATTGGTTGTACAGAAACCTCATTCAAAGTATAAAGCAAAACAGCAAAGGAGCCCCAATCCTAATACTGAGATCTGGCACCACTATCGTCCAAATGCGGCACAGCTGAATTATTTCAATCCAAAATGTCCACACTGTGGCACATTAAGATGCAACACATTTTCTTGGTAATACATTACATCATTTTATAATGGGCATTATTTGAAGTTCCAGAAAACAAGAAACAAGATGAAACTGTTTACCTTATGAACACATTGCAGATGCTTCTTATAGATGATATAGCCAACGGTAAACATCACCTTCCTGTCCATGCTCTTCATTTCAAGTGGTTGAAATGGAGATCATAAATCATATATATATACATATGTATACAGTTAGGTCCAGAATTATTGGCACCCTTGATGAAAATGAATAAAAAAGTATGTGAAATAAACAACACAGATAATAAGCTATATTTTATGCTCAAACATATGGGAAAACTATATTCTATCTTTTCTAGTCTTTTTTTGAGTAATATGATTCCTTTTATGATTCTTTTAAGCCAAACAAAGTTAAATCTGCAATAAAACTCTACATATTTAAGTTAATCTCAGTTTAAGGAACTGCATTGTGGCCTTCCATCACTTCCTGTTTCACTGGGGAATAAAAATGAGGTAGCACACATGTAAAATCCCTTTATCATCCATCACTGTGGGGAAAGCCAAAGAACTGTCAGATCAAAAGAGACAAATGGTTGTTGACCTGCACAAGTTAGGTGCATAAACGGTTAAACATACCACTGACCATTATTAGGACAATAATCAAAAACTTTCAAACATCTGGAACAGCTGCATACTCGCCACGAAGTGGAAGCAAGTGCATGTTGTCCCCACGCACAGTGAGGAAGATGGTGAGGGAGGCATCCCTCTTTTGATGCCAAACCCACCGCTGGTGCGCATGGCCAAATCTCATCTGACCATAGCACCCGGTTCCAATCGGAGTTCCAATGCCCTTTAGCAGACGGCACATGCTTCTTCTTGTTGGAATGCCTGTATTGTTTATTTTACACAGCCTACTTTGCTCATCTCTATCAACATTATGAATAATTATAGATGCGCACACCACTATACACCAGACTGAAGTGTAGATAGCGTGGTAATAAGAAACCAATTTGTGTAACTGCTTTGTTGCATCATTCTATGTTATATTCAGAAGCAGGCGTTTTTCACGTTGTGTGACATTCGTTTGGCAGATAGTCTTATCCAGGCCGTGAGAGCATACATACGAAAAGTGCAAAAGATCACAGAACAGGATTCTAAGGAGAAGACACAGTGAAAAGAACTATGGCGTGGGTTAAAATACTGAACGCTAAGATGATAGCTTTAGTTCTTAGGTTCTGTAAGACATATGAGTCTAGCAGTACTTGAATTAAATCTTTGACCATTAAAGTAACAGCAGGAAGACTTATTATGGGATGGGAAGTAAGATGAGGAAAATTATTTCCAAGGGGACACAGTCTTAAACGCCATATATTACTGCAGTCAGATGGCTGGTTCTGAAGTGAGCTAGCCAGGTATCCACATAAGGGATGCCAGGAGATTGGGCTGCAGTCCTCACAGTAAAGAGCAAAGTGCTACTGGGCAAGTGAATTTGGTCATAGGAACAAAGCATTTCTTTAACTGTGCTCTGGATTAATCTTGAGTGTTTAGCCTTTGTTTTCCCATTATATAGCATATTTTTGAGATCTTTTCAATCTTCATTCCCCAGACTGCAGAATGATGAGTCCTTCTGTGGACTTTGGATGCTAATCTTGACACATCGAACCCCAAATTTCTCCAGGATTTCCAGTTTAGCAAAATGGGCCTTTCCATTACACTAAGTAAATACAGAAAACCCTCTAGATACAACAAACCCTACTACATTAAACACATAAGAGCAATGAACTTGTGTTTAATGGAACTGAATTGAATGGAACTATTTTTTCCATTAAATGCTTCTCTGTTGTGACTGTAACCCATGAGGGGCATCAGTGACATGAGCTTCAACACTTTTGGATGACCCCTGCTGTTGCACAAGGCACACAATCAGCCATATGAGGTTCCTTTTTAGTTTTTCCAAGTAATAATAGTTATTACTGCAATTGCCACAGCCAACTAGTACCCTGAAAGACCTAAGCCTACTACTTCAGAGATACATGAAAAGCAAATGCCTAAATGGAAAATGTATCCTTCAATTATGTACCAAGTGCACTCATCTAAAGCTTACCAAACACATGTTCCATTTGTGCCAGTAACACTCACAGCTAAAACACAATAGCAACAACTATGAGTTAATGTTCTTTTAAAAATGCTTTTTTTAAAAAATGTCATCGGCTAGGCCAAGTAAAATGAAAATGTCTGTGGTAAAAAATGAAAGACGACAATCCCCTCACGTTAATGAGGAACTGTCTGAGTAATACGACAAGAAAAATAATGAAGTGGCCACTACAATCTGGTCGTATCCATCTCACTCAATCAGGCACCATAAACTGAAGCCACGGGCACTTGACCTAACAGGGAAGGGACGAGCGTCCAGAGCTGACATCACCATGTCTCCAAATTAACGCAATAAAAAAATCTGTATTTTTAAGCATAAAGTTTTATCCCCACAGTTTTCCAATTGTTATTTTCCTACAGCGTTTTGGGGGAGCTCAGTCTGCCAATCAGAGAGAAAGAGATTCACTGCCCGTCAAGAGACAGGTAATATGTCGCTATTGCATGCAGGATGGTCCTCATTGGTGAACAAGATGGCGTCTGAATGGCCTCAGTCTTCCAAAGATCATGCCCTCATGATGACCCAAGGCCATAATGATGACTCAGGGGCCATTTTTAATCATTATTTGTGGTGCCCTTTGAACGATCATTCCACTTCTTTGCGCGATTTCGTTCAGAGCCCAAGACGGATTCCTACAGAACGTTCCTGCCTCGTAGACATAATCTTTTGGGGCCACATTAGTTATATTTTATCACATGCGGCAGGCACGGTGCATTCAAAGCAAAGCAGAACATTCTATAACAGTCTTACTTCTTTCTAATCTAGGCATATTAAATATATCATGCTCGGCAGACTCTGTTCCACCTCTTATTTTTATTTCCCTCTTTCTCGTTCAAGCGCAGAAAAGCTCTTTCCCAAAAGCTACGCCGGGGTTTCTCGAAAACCACATGAAACAGTCCTCATCTTCTGTAACACCCACCACTGCACTCTCCGCACACACACACACACACACACGCACACACAGAAAAGCTTCATGCACATGATAAGGTTCAATTGCATGGGTAGAAATAAAACGCTTAAACCTTTAAGGGGGAAACGAGGGATTTAGGGTGTGTGAACTTCCACAAGACGGCTTGTTTTGATCAGATTTTTACCTCCGAAACAATACATGAGCCATTTACAAGGAGCACATTACAACATCCTCTAGAAGGAGACAGGACAAGATTGAGTTGACAAAAGTAAAGGAATGTTAGCGGATGAGAAAACTACTCTTACTGTGCATATCACAACAATGACATTGTGCGAACAACCTGATAGTGGTTCATCTTGGATATGATGGGATCTTTTCATCATATTTCATCATGCACATCTTTTAAATATGAAGAGTATCATCACTCTTTGTAAGTATCTCTACACGACAATCATTTCTGATGTGATCTTTCAATTCTCACGGATTTCACCCATAGCGCCATTAGATGTGCAGAATCTATTTTCTTTATGACCCACAACTGTCCTGTCCTGGTCCTTTGCAGTAAATACAGCCTACCCTGCACAGTGATCATTTTTCCCAGAGACGAATGCTGACAAGAAATATACAAAAGGATATCTAGGCGTCTCCTGAAGCCTTCCGATTGGACACACCGCACGTGGAGTTTCTAAGTCTTCCCAGGTTCGCGTTATATTTCTCTCCTGTTAGAAATACAATGAAACACACGCACTTCAGAATAGTTACTGGTCGATGAGTCCGCTGTCAAGTTTTTTTGGCTTTCAAGTCAACATGTCAATACTGCATTTACATGACAGAACATGATAGAAACCTGAATAATGCATCAGACCTCAGCTTCATAGCATTTTCCCTTCATATGAATAGTTATTTATAGAGCTCTCCTAAAGACTTAAATATATGACAGAATCTTTTGACATTTCCATGGCAGAGGGAGAGGGGCCTGGGCAAAATAAACATTTGTGTAATTAATCATGTATTTCTGTAACTAGGATTGCCTCCTACACTTTGTATCATTTCTTTCATATGACATGTCTTTCAAATAAATGCTTTGTGACTTTTCCACACATGCATACAGTACTAAACGTTTGAAATATTTTAGTTTTTTAAGATACCTAGTTCTGGGGAATACATTCCCATGTGTTTGTTAAAAATACAATATACCATCCAATATACTACACAGAGTGTGCTATTTAATTCCTGCACGTCATAATCTTGCATCACTTGTCGCATTTCAGCAGCGAGCTCACGTGTGACCTTGCACACTTCAGGTCCGCAGAAAAAGCAGTGCACAGGTAATTGATCTTGCTCCTCTGAACCAGCTGATAATTTGGGGGTTTAGGGAAACAAAACAGACGGGCTAAACGAATAGCTGTACGTCTCCAAACTGTCACCCCGGTATGGAGAAGGAAAACAATTTCTGTGCGTGTTATCAAAAACTTGTTTAATCAACTAACATTGATATTACTTTCAAGCAATTAGGAGCATGCTGATAATGATATGAGTTTTCAGCTGTAAATAATTATGCTGCCTCTAGGCGATGCTTTAATTCTCCACTCGTTGTATCCATAAACAATAATCAAACCGCCAAGCGAAAAGTTGGGCTCTTGTTGTGGCGTTTCGGGAAGTGGTCGACGGACCCTGTGCGGACGACCGTGGCGACCTTGACCTTGCAGCTCCGGCCCAGGTGCTCATGGGTAACGGTATCGATTAAAACTGGAAACTCGGTGCAGTCAACTGGCTCCTTTGAAGCAGTAGAGCTGTTACAGTCTGCGGCTTCCTGTGGCTTGAAGAGAGGGTGGAGCCACATCCACTGCGACGCAATGGGAACATTAGGAGGAACCATTGTAATTGCAGCAGCCCACATCTTGTTAATGAGTAACGTACAGTCAGGCTTCACGCAGCTCCAGCTAAATTGTTTATATAATGTACCCTTGTGCTGCTATTTAACATCACCCACAATAAAGCAACACAGTTGGCAGGAGTAAAGAAAAAACGGGCTTTGGTTTTGCCTGATTATAGCAAATATAAATAAATTGGGAACACGTAAATGTTTGTATTTGTGTGTATCTCAGTCTGTGTACTCTCGAATCTGCAATTTTGTGCACTCCGTTATAGACACGTGACTGCCAAAATAAAGGAAACACTTGAGTAAATGAGGGATACATTTATTGAAAGCAGATGCCATCACACAGGTGTAGTTCTTGAGTTAATTAAGCTAATTAACATCCCATCATGCTTAGGGTCCTGTGTAAAAATTATTTGTCCTGTGTTACCAATTATTTGAGCAACCATGGCTAGAAGAAAAGATCTCAGTGACTTTGAAAGAGGGGTGATTGTTGGGGCACGTTTGGCAGGAGCTTCAGTGACGAAGGCTGCTCAACTTGCTGATGTTTCACAAGGAACAGTGGCCAAGGTGATGTTGGCATGGAAGTCTGAGGGAAAGAGAAATACATCATCAGCAACAGTGGTCGAAAGCGCAAACTCCTCGTCTATGATTTCCGTGTATTGGTTCAAGATGCAAGGCAAAACAGACGAGCAACCCTGAATTAGTTGACTACTAAATATCAATCTAGGGCATGTGCAGGCAATTTAAGATGACTCAAGATCAGTCTGTTGAGACCTTCTTTAATTCCTGCACATAATGATCTTGCATCAGCGACGCTGAAGTCGTGCATACTCGTGCACGTGATTCCCATGCACTGGTTAAACATGCAAGGCAAAACAGATGAGCAACTCTGAATATTTTACTGAAAATGCACACTTACGAGTAAAGTGGTGCAAAGAACACAAGCAGTGGTGTACTGAGCAGTGGAGAAAATGTAATATTGTCAGATGAGTTCACCCTTTTCTCAACAAGCGGACAAGTGCATGTGTGGCTCACGCCAAAATAAACCTCCAGGCCCAAGTGCTTGTTTCCAACGGTGAAGTGTTCTGCCGCCCTTGTTATGGTGTGGGGTGCATTTTCCTGGCAAGGTTTAGGTCCACTCAACCCCTTAGAAGGCAAGGTAAACACCAATGAATAGAAAGGCATTCAGGGTGATCACCTTCATCCTATGGTGAAGCATTTCTATCCTGTTTGGAGTGGTCTCTTCCAGGATGACAATGCTCCATCCACAGGGCATGAGTGGTAACTGAATGGTTTGATGAGCATGAAAATGATGCAAACCATATGCCATGGCCATCTCAGTCACCACATCTCAACCCAATTGAACACTAATGGGAGATTCTGGAGCGGCCCCTGAGACAGCATTTTCCATCACCATCAGCAAAGTTTTTTCATCAGAAGAACGGTGTTGCATCCCTCCAATAGAGTACCAGACACTTGTAGAATCTATGCCAAGGTGCGTTAAAGTGTTCTGGTGGGTCATTGTGGCCCAATGCCCTATTAAGACAGTTTATGTTGGTGTTTTCTTTATTGTGGCAGTCACTATAATAGCATAATTAGAATTGAACAACTATTCATTGGACATAGATTAGGCCTTTGCAAATCAGATCTATAAAGCCGACCACTTTATGATGTACATACACAAACACACCGCTTTTGCTGTACATACACAACACATACTGTATGCAAAAACATATATAAAAAAGCAAACAAACGACAAACAAAAGAGTATGTGCAATCCAGAACTGCAAATCATCACGTTCCATTTCTTTATTTACTCATTTTTATTATTAAAGACTGACCCCAGCGCTGTGGATGCATCGATATCTAAATTGTGATTTAAATCTTTGAGAAGGAGTCTGAATCTGTTGCTGAGCTCGCGCAATCCCTGACCAGCATTGGAATATAGAGGGAAAAAAGGCTGACAGCTTACTTCATTCACCGTCTACACTAAGGCGTCGGTGTCAATGTCGGAGGACTAAGATGAAGAACATAATTAAGGAAACATATGAAAGCTGGAGCCGGGGTTTGAGATTAATTAGCCGTATGTCAATATTCTCATCAATACCCGATTAACGAATGACACATTGCCCAATGAAGCGTATTGATCTGCGCGCACGCTGCAGTGGTAATAAGTTGGAGCTGCTTCACTAAATGGGAAAGCTGACAAAAAAAAAAAAAAAGAAGTCATTTAGTGATGCAGTGTGCTGAGACTTTCCAACAGAAACCAGCAAATCAAGGCCCCAAAAAGTCAGTGTGATTAGTCTTGTTGCACTAAATCTCCCTCTACCTAATAATAATAATACTTTTTATTTATAAAGCACTTTTCATTTTACAAGGAAAATCTGAAAGTGCTTTACATAGTAGTACATGATTGAAACAGTGTACTAAACCAGGCAAAATGCATAAAAAGACCATTGAAGTATAAAACACAGGACAAGACAAGAAATGCAACCTAGATAAATGAAACAAACCATGGAGAAAGAAGCACAAAATCATAAGGTCCTGTGGGAGACGAGGAATATCAGGGTCTACCGAAAACAAACCTCTGGTCCTGATCACCTTTTGGAGGAGGATACAAAATCTCCAAGACAAGTGTTTCAGTGGCAAGAGAGAAATGGGGGATGAACCACTGGATAGAACTGACCCAAACCCACCCCTCAGAAAAGAGTACCTCACGGGCATCCGCAAGTCTTCACAAGATTCTTGAGGATATCGGTACATTAGTTCTCTTATGCCAAATAGGTAATGTGATAATATTTCAAAAAACATCATTGTGATTGGATGGACAGGCAAGGAAAGGAAGTGGCTCAGTAGGTAGAGCATGGCGTTGACAATGCTTAGGTTGTAGGTTAAATTCCCACTGGGGCCACATACACTGAAAAATGTATGCATTCACTACTGTAAGTGGCTTTGGATAAAAGCATCTGCTAAATGGCATATGTTATGTTATCTGCTGTCTGCCTCTGTACTGGCACTCGTCTCATATTGGCAAGCGTACTTTCATTCATCTTATGGTCTTGCTGCGGGTTAACAATTTCAGGAAGGGCTAACAATGAGACTATGGGAAAGCCAACTTCTCCTGAGGAGTATGAGATGCTGAAGCCACTGAGCTGGGTCATGTTTTGGCCATTCATCCGTGACACAAAACCCCTGCTGATTCACAAAGGCTTTTCACATGATGGTGTTCACCTTATGGAAAATGTGAACAATTCCCGCTCTCTCAAAGACAACAATTAGAACAGCGACAGGTCAGGCAGGCATTAGGTCATTCGGCTCTCACGTTTCCTCTCACCAGGCTGTGGACACATTCCAAAGTGCTGCGTTTTCAGGATTGTAATTCATAGGATGCCCCACAATGAACCATGAATCAGGAGAAAGGATTTTTCCCCCTCTCTTCTCTTTATCTTGACACAGGGCCTTGATAAGAGTCGGCCGTACTATTACGCAGCCCTTTGTTGTAACGAACACTTAGATGAGGGATGTACAATTCTAGTCCTGGAGTCGAATTCCTTGCAGGTTAATTAGGTAAGATAACATCATTAACCACTCTCGTGCCTACATAGAGAATTAATTGGATAAAGCTAAGGCCCGGATTGTAGATTTAGGTCTATATTTAATCATTTAAACAATCAGGAACAACTGAGGCAGGGGCACGGAGAGTCCAGATCAGTGAATGTCTTATTTAGATCATATATAGAACCTGCTTAATTAGGACAGGGATACTGTTAACATTCTGTAGCTGGGTAATAAGCTAATAATGTTATTAATGTTAACGTTAATCTATTAGGGTTTCTATATATGGACATTTAGGTAGATACGTAGATAGATAGATAGGTTGGTAGGCAGACAAATAGCTAGATAGATAAAATGCATACACAAATGTATGTGTGTAGGACAAATTCTGCATAATTTTGATGATAGTATATTGACATGTAGTAGTTATTCACTTTAGACATGTACACATTTAGTGATGTGTTAAAACATTTAGCCATGAATGTAGTATTTTCTTCTGAAGTTGAGGATTTACTGTCAGTCTGAATCTTTGTTTACATACAATTAGTACAAATCCCTTTTTCACTCACCCAATATATATATATCTGGCAAACACTGCACTCAAAGTTAAATCAAAGTCTGATCAGTTAAAAACACAAAATGCGGGCGGCAGATGGCGTAGCGGTCTAATGCACCACACTTTGGCTGGTCCGGTGTGGTGTGCGCTGCCTGTCAGGGACGCGGTTCGAAACCCGCATCTCTACCAGACCGGCCCTGGTCGTCAGCCCTGATCGGAGGTGGCATTTGGCTGTCTGCCTCTGAGGGAGGGGGAGGGTGAGCCGGCACGAGTCTGTCGAGGAGCAGGTAAAGGCATCCGTGGTAGAATTCTGTCTCGGAAGAGGCGGATCAATCGGCCCGGAAAGAGTGTCTTGACCCGGAGGACGGGCGGCGGACCCGTGGGGGAGGGGAATTGAGATAAATAGAGGGTATAATTGGCAACCAAATTGGGAGAAAAATGGAAAAAAGTGCTGTGCTGTCTATCCACGGATTACCCTTAAACATGAGGGTTATTGATGTTTAAAAGCTATCAAACAAACAACAGTAATGTTTACTGAATAAATAAATGTTCACAACAAATGGCATTATTCTTTACAATAATCAATGACATAGTGAGGATTTGATTATGCTTATAAGAACATAAGAACACATAATGACAACGGGCCGTTCAGCCCATCGAGGATAGTCATGTCCTAATCTAAAGAGTATCTAGTACTACATCTAGCCTGGACTTGAATAGCCCAAGTGTTTCTGCCTCTACTACCCGACCTGGCAAGCTGTTCCAGGCATTGACAACTCTCTGTGTAAATAAAAACGTCCTAATATCTGTGCGGAATTTGCCTTGTGGCAACGTCCTAATATCTGGGAATCACCTGTGGCCCTTATGATTGATTACGAGTATGTTAGTAAGGTATGACCATGCGACGAATACCCTGTCTCTATTGTGACGCAGAATTTTGGATCTTTTTTTGGCCTACATTTCAAACCAGCGGAAATGTTTCCTTTGTGTGAAGTATCTTTGTGTGTACTGTCGTAAATAATGCATGAGAAACCTTGATGAATGTTTACTTAAGTTGGCTTGTTGTAGTGGCAAATTCATTATTCTAATTGATGTAGTACAGTAACAAAGACCTCTTTTCCGCTAAGGCACCACCTGTAAACAGGAGTGAGAATCCCTTTCAGAGCCTGTGGCCACTTTTTGAGACCAGCATAAATAATAAAACAACACTTAAAAACAACACACAAGTGCCATCTGGTCGATAGTCGCAAAAAGTTGCTGGAGCTGAAACCTTACCTGAACATGTCATCCATTACAGGGTGTGCAACAGATGACAGCAAGGTAGTTCTTTGTACAACAGACAGAAAGGACTTTCTCGGTTACAGACCCATAAAAAATGAATAACTGACAAATATACTTTGACATAAGTTACAAACAACGTATGGCCCTGCTTTGATTGAATGAATTTAGTTTAGGAGAATACATGCTGTCTGGTAGGCGACATACAGAATACATAAAGCGATGAGCGAGCTTAAATAAAAATTATATCTGACATGTAGCTGACCTGGAGAATTCTGCTCTATTTGATCTCTTCATTTCATTGATGAAGGCTAAGGGAAAAGTTCATATGGAATTAGGTAAAATACAGAGACAAATACACACAAGCCTTTATAAATATTCAAATGTGAACAGCGTATAATTTATGCTACCTATACAATGTGCCAGCGTATGCAATCTTAAATGGGAAAACAAGTTCGAACCTGTCCATCCAAACCGATGCTTGTAATGCAGTATAACGGTAGCATATATTCACATTTGCAAAGGCTTTTATGAGTAGAAACAACATGAATATTGCTTAAATCAATCCAAAGGTATTGCTCCTCAACACTGTACGGTGGAATTATGTTTATTTTTGTTTTGTTTTCTGCATCAATATTCATTTTCTTGAACCGTCAAATACTGTAAAACGCAACGTTAAGAAAACAGCCCCATTCAATACATTTATGACAACGCGTGCGAATTGCAGATGGTATTGCAACAAAACCCGCGGTGAGAAAATTAATATTTAATCTTCTTTGACAGTAAACTCGAATAATATTTGGCCGCCGCTCACCTGTCTGCAGTGCATTCAAATGTCCGGATGGCTGCGTCACGGTCACCTTGGCGACTCCACTTTGAAGATCCAGTTGCAGTTCATGGGAAGTGTAGAGAGAGAGGCTTTTCCAGGTAACTTTAATTAATGTGTGTTAACATTTTTAAATGCAGTAACCAAACTCCGAATATATCCACAATGTACTGCTAAGAAAGTCTGTTAGTGCTTCGTGATAAGTGTTCGCAGGCCTAACGCAATTATTGATGACAAAATTCGAGTTTATGGCTGGAGGGCACTGCTGTCGCGCGCGTGTGTTGCATATCTGTGTATGGATGTTCCCTAATCAGTGCGTTGAACGGTTCGTATATTTATTGTTCGAAATAATATTATCAACCAGGTGGTTGCAACTGTAGATAATGCATTAACAAGAAAGTCTATAACTGCGCTGAAATAGGCCTATGTGTTATTCGCTGCATATTAATATACGCGTTTCACGGACACAATTAGGTGTACTATTATTATTATCGGGCTACAAAAACAAATGAATTATCAGTAGTATTCTTGGGGTTTGTATTCTTTCTCACTGGCAGTTTGGGACTTCGGTCCGTTTGTTCTTAATGCACCCGTTAGTCTTTCAGCAAGTCAATAAGGTGACTTTCTGAACACGATGGAAGTTAAGACAAGCCATGGGTTTACGACATAGCAGAAACAGAGCTAGTGGCGATAACAATAGCAGTTGCTTTCTAGGATACAATAAAATGACATACTCTGGTTCGACTTGTGCTTTGTGACGGATGAAATTACATCCTTTATCCTTGGTGCTGGATGACAAAGAATGTCCACCAAATATTTTTGGTTACACAATAAAGTAAAAGGAGGAGGTCATTGGGCTAAGAAACACAGAGGAGCTTCTCATTTGGGATTAGGGTTTGAGTGAGCTTTGCACAGTAGATGACAGAAAAGATAATGCTACCCTGTGCAGAAGGTGGATAGGGGGGTCAAATTAGTTGCCTGTATCACTATTTCTTGTGTTCTGTATACAATCCACCTATAACGTTTTATAGAATCTGCATTTTCACACCTTTAGTTTTTGTGTGAATTAAGCAATTCATTGACAAATGTGTGGCTTTAAGAGGAGTATGTTTTCTGGAAAGAGTCGCACAACTATATCTGTAGCTAATTGTGTGTTTTCATACAATGTAGGCATTGTGTAATTTTAAACTCAGTGATGGCTATCTGGTAGAGATAACATAAACGTATAGGTAAAAGTGTTACGCTCACGCACAGTCCCTGGTCCATGGATGTTTTCGATGTTAACTTTGAAAGAGTTAATGTACCCAAAGAGTATGCTAACACAAAGGACTGCAGGGTGTTGTGTGCATATATTTACACGCGCTTTGTTGAGCCAATTCCTCTGAGTCACTCATTTTTGTGGTTAAGAAGCTGTTGGGAATCAAATTATTTTGAGAACAACAGTTGGCAGATAGAGGCTAACAGCTTTTACAACCGATTGTCTGTGCCGCTCACAGAGTCCCATTTTATAACCCCTATAAAACATTCATACACCCAGCTCTATTAGTAACTAAGAAAACAAATCACTAAATGAAAACATAGATGTATTGTTTATTCAATGGGATGCAGGTGGAGGACATTTTGAAAAGTAGCACTTTGTCCAAGATTGACTCTCCCTTCTTACCCTGAAGGGTTACAAAAACGGGGAGAGAAAAAGTTCCTCAATTCACTAACAAAATGTGTTTCAAATTTATATATATATTTTCAACTACATATTTTTATATTGTCAAGTAATATTTGTGTTGTACTTCATATGGACTATTTACCATTGTTGTCAACAATCTCATATTAAATTAAGCAGAATGTGATTTGAAACAATGATTAAAAAATCTGTTACAGTCTGTTACAACATACATTTTCCTTCCCATATACAAAGTACAAATTCAATGGTTTAATGTGTTTTGTGAGCACACCCAGTAGAGCAGTGTTTAATATGAAAAAGTCTAGTGTTTCACAGTAACTCACATGGTGGGGGATAATCTTTCACATTTTGCCTGGGGTTTGTTTTGCTATATCAGCAAAAACTTGTGAAAACTGTGTGAATTACCATTGAAAAAATGTTTAAAAAGACTAAATAGTGCTCTCTCAAATGTAAATGAATTTGCAATATTTGAGTAATAGGGAACAATAATATAATAACTTAAATAAAGTATAGGCTATTTATGCTGATATACCTTAAGATGTATAGCATGGTTTGAGCTTGGAATCATAAGCATACAAGCCACAACAAACCCCGCCGATTATGAGCCTGTATAACTGTGGAACAGACTGCATTGCTCATGTGCTTTTCGTGTGTATTCCCTGCCGCACAGAGCTGTGCTTAAATAATAACTCTTTACCACCTTTCTTATTTTCTCTGTAATTTTAAAATACAGGAAATTGTTCTTCGTCACTCTGCCGATTCAAACACTATGACAGTATCTTGTAAAACACAATTTTGTCTTTTCCTGTTTTTCAATCCGTGGCATGCAGCTCGAAAGCACACCCACTGCATATTTCTGCTTGTGAAATGAAGATGGATGATTATTTGAAACTGATATTTGTGCAGCCCTGGTTTAAGTAGGAGGGCTGCAGGGGGCACTGGGTCTTTACACAGCCTTGTGCTGGAACCTGAATAAACCATGAAAACCATGTGCTCTGAATATGATCTATGCATGTTACAACGAGACATATGATCTATGCATGTTGCACTCAATCTGTTTATTATTCTCTTTCACGCTATTCACTCACTGTCTGTATCTCTCTCTTTCTCTTTTATATATATATATATACAGGTAACTGCCACAAAGGAATGAAACACTTGAGGAAATAAGGGATACAAAGTATAGTAAAAGCAGGTGCTTCCACACAGGTGTGGATCCTGAGTTAATTAAGCAATTAACATCCAATCATGCTTAGGGTCATGTTACAAATGCTGGACAGGCCCAGTTGGCCATTATTTTTGGCAACCATGACTAGAAGATCTCGATAACTTTGAAAAAGGGGTGATTGTTGGGGCACGTTTGGCAGGAGCTTCAGTGACAAAGACTGCCCAACTTGCTGATGTTTCATTAGGAACAGTGGCTAAGGTGATATTGATATGGAAGTAAACCATCACCATAAGACACCATCAACTAGGGACAATTGCAGTTGTAAGCACATACTCCTAGACTGTGATATCCGTGCATTGGTTCGAAATGGCAGTTACCTGTGTATATATACACAGATAACTGTCAAAATAAAGGAAATACTTGAGCACATGAAGGGTTCTGGTGTGGTGTGGTACATTTTCCTGACATGGTTTAGATCCAGTCAACTCCTTAGAAGGCAAGGTAAACATCAATAAATACAAAGCCATTCTGAGTGCCATCACCTTAATCCTATGGTGAAGCATTTCTATTTTGATGGGAGTGGTCTCTTCCAGGATGACAATGCCCACATCCACAGGGCATAAGTGGTCACTGAATGGTTTCATGAGGATGACAACGATGTAAATCATATGCCATGGCATCAGTCACCACATCTCAGTCACCAGATCTCAACCCAATTGAACACTTATGAGAGAATCTGGAGCGGCGCATGGACCTTTTCCAGCACCATCAACAAAACACCAAATTATAGAATTTCTTATGGAGGAATGGTGTTGTATCATCTTGTTGATGTTTCCTTTTTTTGGCAGTTACCTATATATATATATATATATATATATAGAGAGAGAGAGAGAGAGAAAGTCCTACCTCTCTAGTGCTACCTCTACTAGCTATGCTACTACTAGGACTATTACTTCTACTACAAATGATAAATGCATTGAAGAGAGGATTAAATTTGTCTCCTCAATTTTCTCCCCTCATTTTTTCAGGCCCGGTGTGAATAATCAAAGGATCTGATTTTGTTCTGCGTAAATGGACACATTCGGCCCTGTAAGTACAGTTCGGGGTGCAGGATTGTTCCTTCACAATCCAATTTTTTGTTTTCCTATGAATTCTGTTGATGGTGTGACATTTAACTCTCTTTCACTTAGCCCCCAAGATCTCTGTGGGTGATTCAGGGAGGGGTAGCAGGCGGTGCCTCAGTAAGGAACGTTCTCAAAGAGGGAAACAAAAAGTCTCTTCAGAGTCGCAGGGAGTTCCCATGGTCTCCAGAAGGACCTTGGTCCTGCTCTGCTCCATGTTATTGTCACTTATTAGATTTACAAACACAAAAAAGTACATATTTATGTCTTCCATGGTGCCTCCGGGTTGGACAAGGCACACAAATTGTGGGATTGTCCCCTTGTCATGCAGCAGTGTACTGGAAAAATGCATGCTAACCATGCTAAATGGTTGACTCTAGCCTCTGCTCACTTTGACTGTACTGACACACCCCTAGAAGTTTGGTGACATCTTCGAAAACTCTCCTTGGCACTGGTGAGATAAATCTTTTGGGTGCAGAGGAACAGAGTGCACAGAAAGATAAATCAAATGAGATTTCGGTTTGCTGTCAGGGCGCAATCATACCTCTGTCAGATTTTTTTTTCTTTTAACTCTCTTAACGGATACCTTTCCAGTTTAGAAATGCACGTTGTGATTTGTTCTGCTAAGAGATAATCATTCCTGCAGCATTGTCTGTCAAGCAATAAGAGATAAATCCTGGTTATTACAATACATAATCAGCTATTGCAATACAGCTCTGTATATGAGTACAGTTACATTGTTTAATAACATGGCACGTAGGTGACTTTAAATCGCATTCCTTGATTTGATAGCTATAACACATAGTATATATTACTACCTTATTAAATAACATTCCAAGATGCACTTTGTATGTATTTGCAGATTGCCTGTTTGGTTTTCAAGGATAGGGGGCAAAGTGAGCCTACAGAAGAGCTGAAAACCCTTGTTTTTCATCCTGCCTTCTAGATTACACTTGTACTGACGAAATTGAATGTGAGGATGGCAGTAGGTCTTACTGTTGAAAGCTGTATTTCAAGTTTTCCCTTCACCTGCACAATCCGTTAGCTCTGTGTCAAAGGAACACCCGTGCATAAATAATTAAGCCGGCTGTCTTAAAGGGGCCAGCACATATTGCCCAGGACCGAATGTTAATTATGTTGCTGTGCTCTCTATCAATTGAAGCGGCGGATAATTTAGCATATGACCATTTGGCAGATTGCCCAGCTACTGTTTACTTGTACGCGCCTTTGTGAAAATATGAAATGCACAGGGAAATCGGTACCGCAGACGCATGAATGTCCATACAATCACCAGGCAATTAGGAAAAACAGGGTTTTAATAACATTACTTTGTCCGTTAGCTGATGATTTAATTGATGTCCCCTCAGCTGTGCTGTTTGATGTTTTGGTCAGGCAGTACTTCACGGTTACCTGCACAAAGGTGTACCATTCAGGCAAATCAAATAGAGAATTGGTGGTGTGTCTATTGGCGTGGTGTGTCTATCGGTTGTCCGCACCCGCATAACCGACGACGAGAGGTACGGCAGATACACGAACAGTTGGCAAAAAAAAAACTACTATTTAAAAACAGTTGTTCAGTTTAAGAGGCACAACATGCCAGTGTTTTTGGGGCTAATGTATGCGCTCCTTAACCTGGGCAAGGCTCTGTCGTTCCAAGCCCGCTCTTGTTCGTTACTGCCGGCCCACGCTGGGACCGCTGTGTGTAAGCGGTGGTTTTACTCCAGGTCCTGACCCTGGAGATGCGCGCTCTCCGCGCTCTCGTTGTAAGCGGATAGGGACGTGGGAGACGGCTCCGAGCGGAGCTTGTTTACAGCGGGATGGGAGAAAACAGCCAGACGTAAATGAGGGCTGACGGTTTCATGAAGCACAATTGGTTGATCGCAGATTCAATGTGACTGCCCTGAACTGGGCGATGATCCGTACAGTATGCAAAATTCACTTTCGAGCTGGTCCGTGCCCACCAGCCCAGCAGCAGCCTTCCCACAGCCCTCAGAGCTAGAGCCTTGAATGGAACCAGAACTGAACAAGGCGTTGTTGTACCCAATTCCTTTTGACAACAATCGCCGTGTTTTAAAAACTTCATAGATTTTCCTTGTCACAAGTTATAAATGAAGGTTTTTTTTTTTCTTTTTTTGTTCAGTGACCACAAAGTAAGCATTTTTACGTGTGGACTCATTTTCTGCGAGGAAAAGGGGCAGAATCTTTCAACATCATGAGAAATGGTGCGCATTAAAATGACAACAGAATGAATTTAGGGCGCTTATATTACACTCAGGACTTGTTATATCACACCAGTTATACTTGGCACATGACTGTGTTAGCGCTGTGAATGTAATGTATTTGTGTTCGCTGGAAAGTCACGTCAAGAGGAATTTACTCCGCTGTGCTCTTAACTGCGCATGCTAATGTGTTTATTATAAGAATTGCTCAGCATTCTGAAATCTATGCCCTGTGCAGTTCTGAAGCGACATCAGTCTTGTTGACCTGTCAGAGCCAACGATATTCTGGCTCACCCTAACACATTGTGCAATGGTGAATATTTTTTTGGTGTTACATCATTGTTTATTATTGAAAAGATGATGGGCATTTTTTACCATTGTACCATTTTACCATTATAGGGTAAAAGTCTGGATGCTTTTTTTTTTTAGTCTTCAAGAAAAAATGGACAAAAAAAGAAAACTCATAGAAAAAAAATAGCAGTTTGAGCACTCAATGCTCTCATTAGATCACATGTTGGGAAAAGCAATGCGTATGGAGACCAATAGAAGAAGAGGAAGCCTGCTTGTGCCTGAATTAGATTAGTTATGACAGTGGCTTGAAATAAATAGCTTGCTTTGAAGCCTTTTTTTATTTATTTACTTTTTCGCTGTGATTGACTATGCAGTTTTGTAAAACAAGGACCCGGACTTTAGGCAATACATTTGTGCAAATTGCAACCGTGTTGACATTTAAAGTGAACGGAACTAATTCGAATGAAATGTGAGAAATTATACCAAGTCTGGTAATAACAGAGTGCATATCAAACCATTGTGGTGTGTCTGAATCAACAAAACAACACATTTCCCTGGTATGGAACAACAAATGGAACAAAAGAGTTTTCTTTCTGCACCATATATTATCAGAAGGCCAGAATGGTTTCCTAAATGAGAAACAGAGTTGCAGTAAAACAAATCACCGTCCTGAGAAGACTGGTTGCGGAGCGTTTGATGTAGTAATGGGCGTGTTGCATACAGACCACAGCTACTATGAAAGCAGCAGCAACCTGCTGTGTCACTTTTGGGATCTGCGTTGCTTTTCTCTGCGTTTTGGGACAGTATCGCCATGCCTAAGTGTGACTGCACTCTGATGTGCTCCCCTCTGTCTTTCTAACGTTCCCCTGACCGTACTGAGCCATGCCTTACCATACCAAGAGTGTATGCACACACTAATCATCCCTGTTCACAAACTACATGCTGTGACATTTGGAGTCGCTTGTTATAGGATGCATTTTGAGGGCTGCATGGCATGATTTTGCCTGATTGTAATCATTGATGTCATAAACTACTTTCTCAGTCCCTGAATTGTTGGTGGCATCCAGAAGATGGGCCGAACAGAATGCAGCTGTAATCCTTCATGCAGCATGCTTTTATGAACGATTACTTTTACGTGTGAGAAAATGTATGGTCTGTAATCGTAGATACGCGAACGACAAGGAGAGCAGTACAAATAACTTGAAGTTTATTTGGAGTTTTTTCAGCTAGCCGTCCTTTTAAAGGTGTGAATGAGGAAATGCACATTTCTGTCCGGAAGTCGATGTACACCTTCAGGCTTCCCAGTCTCTCTGGTTTTTCTGACAGTGGACTGATGTCATTAATACTTGGCTGTGCTTGTGCTGTACTCACCACCGGTCCCCATCCAACCTGATGGAGCTCAAGTTCAATTTTGTAAAGAAGTTATGGGCGAAAATGTCCAGTTGTGCAAAGCTTGTAGAGACTTACTCAAACAGACTCACAGCTGTAATTGGAGCTAAAGGTGCTTCTACCAAGTATTAAGTCTTTGGGCGTTTATGTAATCAATTCGTTTTTATTTCTAATTAATTAACAAAAAGCTTTAGAGTTGTTGCTTTTTATTTGACATTATAGGGTATTTTGTGTTGATCAGTGGCAAGAAATCCCAATTAAATCCATTTTGATTCCATGAAGTAAGAAAATAAAATGTGAAAAATGCCAAAGGGGATGAATACTTATTATACCCACTATATATATATATAATTTTATTATGTAGGTATTTTGCCATTCTCTGTAAAATGATTCTATCTCAAGGGCATAAACAAAGATTTAAAAAAATAAAGGCATGCTATCTGCCCACGTTGTGCTAACTTAATGATTAATTACACAAGTTAACCAGAGCCCAGCCCCATATATAGGCCTGTGTGATGATGTTACATATCCTGCAATATCAGCAAAGCCTTTATACACAATACACTCGGGGCTAATAATTAATTAACAGGTTAACTACATTAGCAGTAACAGGAAGCCAAGGACACACACTATTCACAAAGACCCAGATTTCTAATCCAAGTGGTCAGGGACCGCTGATGTCTTTCAGAAGAGCAGTATGTAGAAAAGCATGTGTACTGGTCAGGTCATCAAATTAATTTGAGTTCCATATGACCATGTAGTAGAGTACTAAGAGAGAGAAAAGGCTATTGAGAAAAGCTCAACACTGCACAGGGAATCTAACAGCAGTAAGGGTCCACTAAAGAGTAGAGAAAATCATCCCCTAAAGCAATAATTAATTAAAGGCATTGTAACTTTTTACTACAATGTAGAAAATGGTTTAGTTTGTCTTACCGTTAATAAAGTTGTTTAAATGCTTGTGCGCAGTGTGATGTTTTGGCCTATCTCAACTCCTTAGACTCCGATATATACAGATCTATGGTGTTCTAATCGATATCTAGCACTGTATGTCACCAAATGATTTCCCCTGTTGATGAAGTTCTGCCATCGTCTTAGTTCTCTGACAGAGCTGCTGTGTTTGGCCCCTCCAGGTGTACAGCCCTGAACCTGTGACAAAAATAAACATCGCTTTAAATCTTGTATCGCATTTTAAAGAAGTTATACTTGGGGCTGGGCTGAAATTGACTCCTTAGGAAGTGATTACAGGCGAACAAATGTAAATGCCTTGTTTGTTTCCTTCTGGGATGCCATGTCAGGTAGCGATGGAAAATATTGTTATTTTTGGTCTGAAAATAAGTTCTCTATAATATGTTATACCTTGTGACAAGTTAAGAAATTAAATCAACCAATTTACCTGAACTGCAACTATCACGTGTGTGTGTGTATGTGTGTGCGTGTGTGTGTGCATTTATACCATTTAAATACAGAACATTGTTAAATATGACAGATATGTTTCCAGTTATGCTATTAGCAAGGGCACATTGTACAGAATTCACATTATCAAAGGAATATGCCATATTTAGAGTGCCCTGACCAAAATTGAAGAAACATGTTACAGTACAAATCAAATTTTATTAAAGACAAAGTCCATCCCACACAGTTAATGTTCCCGGTAAGTGGTAAAGTCTTACTGTTAAGCGCAACTCAGTGAAATTGATTGGAAAGCAGTAGAAAGAAAATGATTTTTAAATAAGTCACAATTAGATAATCATTAATCTCTGCGGTGTAAATGAATGTCTTGCTTTAGGGCCTGTTGGATTGAAAAACAGATTTACAAAACTTCTTCTTTTCAAATTGGAATATGTCCTCCTAATTTTTAATTGCCCTGCCATTTAGAAGTAAAAACATTTCCTTTTGAATGTGACTGTTGTCTTAAATTGAACGTTGTATACACACTGAACTCTGTATGTTTATGACGAGAGACAGGTTTTGCGATGCGAACAAAATCAGATACTGCAAGTCTGTGGTATTTTTTTCATGTAAAATAATTTGAAATACCAGAAAATTATCAAACGACAAATGATTATGGTAACATTTCTATATGTCTGTGCTAGTTCACCTCACGTCTTATGTTTAATAAATATGTGTAATGGAAAAACAACGTAAACCACATTCATGTTTTCCCCTTCTTACTATGGGACATCCTGAAACCAAACAGAGCAAGCACCAACATTCATTTTACACATGAAAAACTTTGAGAAATCAATACGGATGGGCTGTCACTTTTTTTCCCAGACTCCACACACACACTCACTGTAATAACACACAGCATGAATGGGGGCATGTGAAGGGTTCTTACCTTTAAATGGTTTTCAGTCCTACAGGTTTGTGTCATTTATACACGTGTTTTAACGTTTATGTTGCGCTGGTTTTGGGTCGTGGAGTAGCTGGCTGAATGAGGACATTAGGGCATAAATATTTCAGTTAAAGCCACATCTGCTGTGATTAAGGGGACATGTTGTGGGATGCTATAGGACCCAGGCTGGGGCACCCAGTTACTATGGAGCCCTCATTGGTGCTGGAGTATTATGGTATGTCTAATTCTGTGGAAATTGTAGAACACAGTTTGTCATCTTTCTGTAACTATCAACGTGTTCACTATAACAGCCATAGTTTCCTCTGGTGTACAGCCATTTGGTTATTTTTTTCTTCACACATCTCTCTTAAACCTACTTAATATTAATATTATTATGAATATCTTCTGCGCATATTTTAGTGATACCAAAGGACAAAAAGGCCGGAAGTTTTTTAGCGTATGTATTTAATTGTGTTTAAGAATATTGTGTTAAGTATTATTTTTAACATTTTTGTAGTGTTTTATTATTGTAGACTAGGGCTGACACATGAACAGGGCATTGCTCTAGACCGATAATGATGCATGCGAAGCTGACCCACATTGCACACATGTTTGTGTTGGTAGTGCACATTCTTCAGCACCGTCTGCATGCACAGTGTACGTAAACGCACGCAATATTCCTTAAAGCCTTCCCCTTTTTTCAGGGGTGTTGTCTCCCATTCATTAAAAAAGAGAAACGGCAAAGAAACAGAGGAAGTATTTTAATGTGACCTTCATTATGCATTCACGTCAACTTTTCTTATCTATTTATGATTCAATTCTTTCCACTCCTGTTGTTCAATTAGTGCTTGACCCCTTTAGCAGAGATGTAAATTAAATGACATTTCAGTGTCGTCCCATATTTAAAATACTGCGTTAGTTGCGGATCATAAATGATGATCTTCATTCTGTGGCTAATTTATTCATTTAACAATTTCCCTCCAGAAGTTCCAGCAGAAGGCTCTGAAGCAACCTAAGCAGAAGAAACCCGAGTCGGCTGAATTTCTGATGGGTGAGCCTTGCTTGATGAGTTATTGCTCATAATTTGTGTAAGGATTAATTAACTAATTACAGACAAATGGCTTTGGGCTAAATTTTGCTCTTGCTTGTCAGGGCGCAATTTGTAATTATTTTAATCATTTATTCTTCTTCTCTTCTTTTTCCCCCTCCCAAGATTCAGATTTAATTTTAACCTAATTGTGTTTTAGTGACATTCGAGGAGGATGCGCTTGAGTATTTTGGGCAAAAGGAATCACTAGAAGGAATTTTCTGGCCGTCATTGAAATGTACTTTGGTACGATGCACCGCTTCCTGACCTCCTTGTGTGTGTGTGTGTGTGCGTTTTCTTTTTGGTTTTGTTTGGGGTTATTTTTTCCCGCAGAAGAAGACGAAAGAGCCAACGCGGAAGGCTTCGAAAACCCAGCCTTCGACGGCGGTGACGCGGACCTCTCGGCTCATCACTCTCGGGGAGGACGAGAGATCGAACGTGACAGGCGGGGTAGCGCCCTCGCAGCTCAGCAACAAAAAATGGAGCTGCAAGCCCCTGCCAAACCAAGAGGTGAAGCTTCATTCTTCATTAACCTCAAGCTGACTGACAGTGGTTTTTTGTTCCCGATCTAACCTTTCGCGTTCTGAGGCCTGATCCGTGCATTCCAAGCTAACGCGTCCTAACACGTCCGCTCATAACTTGCACTGGAACGTGTCACGAGAACGGGTGTTCCAGAACATCTTTCTGGAATACTCTGTGAACACATGCCTTCCGGAGTGCTCGTCTCACGCACTAGACCCAGGCATTCGCACACCACCAGATTGAGTCTTTAGAGTATCTTTAAAAGTGGAGATAATGTATAAAAGCCTAGAAACAAAGCTAGCTTGCTGTCTTATGAAAACACGATTCTTCATCTGTGCCTTGCAAGACCTCCTTGCAGCTAAAAAAAGTGGATGCACCGGAGGTTATGCAATTACAACTATATTAAAAATTCACCGTTACACAGTCAATTAAATCCTGTTATACAAATGAACTGATCTTTGAAAGAAGAAGAATGTTTTGCATTTTTATATAATTTTTTTGCCAAACTTTCAGTAAGCATAGCTGCTTTCATCTTTGTCTTGACTTGCCCCGGTACATGTGCGACAGCCAAAATCTCACAAACTCAAAATGACAGATTCCATGATGGCTTATCAATTAATACTAATTAGAAAAACATCATTGATTTTTTATAAGATCTTTTCTTTTTTCCCCTGGAGCTGTTGGGAATGTGTTGTGTGACCTGGGTAAATTCAGGATAATCACACGCTCAGCCATATGGTTGCGCTTTAATGGAAATGTGCGCCCTCTCCCAAAAACAGCTACCCAGTCACGATGAAAACAACAAATAGCATGCTTTTTATTAGAATTAGGCCCACTACCATTCTACAGCAGTACAAAAGGAAATGAGAATGAAAACCAGGGATGCCGCGTTTGGAACTTTCACACTTGTTGCTTTTTGAAGTCCGCCGACGCCACATAAACAAATCACACAATGAGAAAGTTAGGATCTCTTTGTGAGATGAAATGCACATTTGTTGGCTCAGAGTTAAAAAATGATATACCGACTCCGTTCCCAATGGACAGAATCAAGGGAGCCACCAAGGCAAGGAGCTGATTTTTATCAGAAGGACAGGAGTGATTTTGATTAGCGATAGCTTGCAGGAGATCCGTTGCAGAGAACTGGCTCACAGAGCCCCGCCCAGTTGCCGTGGCCGCTGCGCTCGGTGAGAGTGGTGCAGCAGATTCTCCTGATTAGCTTGGTGTTACCCATCAGCACGTCATGCGAGAGACAGGGAGAGGAATCTGATGAATCCCAGGGGCAGACTTCTCTCATCAAAGATTAAATCAATAACATTGGCCCCTTCGAATTGTCAGCAGATACGTTATGACTTGCACTTTTTTTTTTTTTTTTTTAAGAGAAAAGAAACAGTGGTATTCCGAGAGTCAGGGGCCCTCTGTGAAATCAGTCACTTCAGACTGTGTAGTGTTAAAGGGCACCTTTGGCTGTTCTCTGAAAACTCATTACCATTAAATTTTCACAGTCTAATTGGAGAGGCAAGCACTGCAGAGCTTATCATAAAAAAGTACTTACATTACTAAAAAATTCAATATGTTTAAAAAAGGTTCGAGTAGGACTGTCAGAAAACAGCTTCTTGTAAAACATTTGGTCGATTTAAATGTTGTATTTTGTTAATGTAGAAATGTTCCTTATAAATATGTTTAGGTAGTAGACACCAATGGTACTTCTTCCCCTTCTTTGCCCTCCAAGATGTCGCATAGACTGGCAGCCATGTTGGATTTGAATGCACTTACGTTTGGCATTGTGTAGCACACTCAAAGATAACCTCCTCATTATATTGCACTTCCAAACCACCAGTCAGTGCATAGGCAGTGCATAGTTGACATTCAGATTCAACTTCCTATGTGTAAACATTAGCACGTCCCTTCTGTGGGGTGATGTATGTCCAACATAGAATGTTTAAATTACATTATCAACAGTACAGTAGTGCAGACATATATAAATGATATATATTTTCCATCCTGTAATTGATCAGAGGGGTCAGCTGCCTTGTTTCTTGGCCCCCATTCACTGTTCTGTTCTGGAAAGAATTCCAGATAACATGGAATTCTTGGAAAACCAGGAAAACTACAAAATGAGTAATAACTCATTTATTTGATAAATGGAAAACCATGGAAACAAATTGGGTTGGACATACCAAGAACGCAAGCCAATGGCCATTTGAAGCTTTGTTCATAAATGCTTGTCGTATCAAGCCAAGAAATTTCCTTAGGTTTACTTTCTTGTAGAACATATATAAATAAGCACTGCTTTCTGTGGAAGACTGGATATATTTTAGACATAATATGGGGGGGGCTTTTTCAGGGGACATTAAGTGACCGAATGTTAAATAGCACAGAAACGGAAAACAGAAATGACACTGATGTTAATTCAATTTGTGCTTTAAGACCATTGCATAAAAATAATGGTAATTATTTACCCTAATTCAATGAATATTCATTTTTAGAAAGCATATTTTAAAATTGAATTGAAATTAATTACATTTTCATGATACCAAGTATTGCTAATGTGCAGGAGAATTCAGAAAAATTGAACACAGGAAAAACATTTTTTACCCTCAATTATAAATAACATGAATACAATTTTAATACATTTATAATGATTTTCACATATAAGAAATTTGATAAATACTTATCTTTCCTCTGGATGGTCAATAAACATATTTGGGAAAAAGGTGGATATTACAGATACACTTTGCATTCTTCAAACTGTAGTCTATCTAGGTTAAGTTGCATATGATTTTTATTTCTTTGTTTATGATACCTGAACTGTTCATGAGTAGCAAAGTAAACTTGAACTTTGTGATGTTTACTTCCTTTGAAAAAATACAAATATGTACCATCTCTGCTCATGAAAAAGAAAGAAAACACTTTATTTTGCAGGGATTGAACTTCATTTGGTATCAGGGAATGTATTCAGTAAATTCTATTTACATTACAGTTAAATGCACACAGTGGTACCAGTTGTTCCCAGTTGCTCCAACGCAATTTTTTTTCTATTTGGCTATCTGCAGTATCTTCCATAAATAGATTCCCTGTTATGAGTAACATCAAATTGTAGGAAATATTGAGTTATTGATATCACGCATGTAAGAACAGGGCATTGAAGATTTTATTACGGAAGAGGAATACTGGAAGACAGCCAGACTATTTGGGTAAATCAAAGATATGATTCAAAGTGGAGATCTTTGGGGCTGTAGAAATTATGCAAATTTGGATTGAAAAAGGGCTTCATAACCTCAACGCTATTGCAGCAAAATTGTTAAAACTGTGTTTACGATGTAAGGGAGTTAAATGTGAATTTCGCAGTTAATTTATGGTATCGCGAAAATGTATAAGTTCTAAAATGAATATACGAGACTCCGGCACAATAACAGTTTCTGTTTGACATATTGCAACCAAAGCTGAATTGCAAAGAAGATATGTGAAAGTTGCCAAATCTATTTACATAAACACACACTGCATGCAGCCCGCGTTGGCCTGTGCGTAATATAACAATGGAGTGTTTACGAGATGCAAGCGTATTCCGCCTGCGTTGTGTGAAACACAATCGGATTTGTATCTCCGACTACTCTCATTTGGGGCTAACTACTATCTGCATCCATCAGCGCATCAATAACTTTCATTAATGGACTTCACAGCGGAAATGCATAAAGTAATATAAATAGAATAATGTCATGGAATATTCAGGGAGCGAATTCACATTTTAAAAGGCGCTCTGTAGGATGTACCTGCTTAATAAAAATACCCCTCGAGGTGGTGGACTCCCATAAATTCCGCGGAGCAGCTTTGATGCCCATAGGTCAGCGATCGCTAATAAGGAGTCAATGGGATGTGGGTTTGCTTTTTTTTCTCCCTCCTCCTTTCCTGCTACCGCTCCTCCCATCCGTTGGCGATCTTCGCACCGGCGACCCCAGAGCATTTAGAGGGTATTGTCTTTGAATTCCAGGTACTTTAACTTGTAAATTTTCTCATTAGTTCTTTTTGAACACAAGTAACATATGGCAGTCGTATTTAAGAGATTGCCTGGCGTGACCTTTCCCAGCATGCTAATTAGGCCCCAGAGCTCCCCTGGTCCAGGCGAGCAGCGCCGAGAACTGAGAGCGGGCTTATCAGGTAGCAGGAGCGGCCCGGTCGCAACAGTGTGGGTTTCAGAATTAACATTTCACTTCATGTGCTTCTAATAACCACTGACCCCCTCCACCCTCCCCCCCTCTACATCCCTCCCTCTACATCCCACCCTCCCCCCTGCCCTCCCCTTCCTTTTCACTTCATGTACTTTCCACAGGAAATGAATGCGCCCGAAATTACTTTGACCCGCCGGTGGCGGAGAAAACCAACCCAAGGCAGTGCGGGATGGAGGTCGGCATGGAAGATGAGCTGGAATTAAGTATGCCATTTCTTGTCATAATAGTCCCCTCAGTTCATTAAAGTGAGGTGAGAGAGATCATTCATTGCGAACAATTTACGTCGACGGGACTGTCTTTGTAAATACGATTGCTGATGGTCTCTGGGATGGCTCTTTTGACTGAGCGCGGTTGCCAGCCCCTTGTCATTGGCGAAGGTCACATTTCATTGGTCAGTTATCTTTTTGCCCATTTCCTTTACTTCCGAAGAATATTATCATTAGAGACACCATGCAGTATCAATAGCTGCATCCCCTCCCCCATACCTATTAAAACCATTCTCTCGGGAGATAAGTAATATGCATGTTATAATGAAATGTGGGTTATTAAAAGAGAGCCATTTCACCTGTATTTTTGGAGCGGTCCAGCTTTGTAATATCTGAGATGTCATTAAAATAAAGAAACCCTTCAGATGATGAGAAGCACCTATATTCAAGGTATACTTGCATTTATTTGCAGTAGCTTCTCATAAAATGCACTTCACATTTGCCCTTTTATTGAAGTGATAAATCTGAGATTGATTGGCATATCTTTTTACATGATGGGTTTTGGCAGATGTTGAAGATACTTATGCTAATCATAATCAGAAGCAGCGAATGTGATGATGACATTCTTGCATCGACGTGTCCTTCATGCGCCGTTTGTGTGATCCTTTAATTGAAACAAGTTTGTTTTGTTTACGATTAATCTGCATTCTCTTTGATTGGGATGAACTTTGTTAAAAGAGGCTTTAGTTTTTAGTTGCACTAAAACAGGATAGTGTGTTTATAGAAAGAAAAATGAATAGTTTTACATTCCACATATCATTTCAGTAGATAGGCTTAATTTCTTGCGTTTGATGCTATTGTGGCTGGTATTCATCTTTGCTTCCTTTGAAGATTCACAAAAAAATACATTTCCCCTCTGTGGTCTGGATTCTGAGATAACCAGGGCTGATCTTCGTTCGTAAAAAGAAATCCAGCTTTCATCGAATCAGAAACAAGTATTGTTCTCTAAAATCTCTGCTGTCAAGCATTTCACATGGCTGGCGACATTTCTGTCTTTCTTTCTTTTAAATTTGTAGCTATCCTTGTCCATGCATACTGCTAACAGAGAGAGGTTTTTTTTTTTTTTATCTACAAAATATTGTGTAGAATGGTATCACATTTCATTAATTTCAGACTTTTTCCCCACTTGTATTGACTGTCACAATTTGATTAAATCTTCTCAGCCGCTGTTGTCAGTCCAGCAGTGTTTTCGGGTGCAGTGAGGCTGCGTGGTTTGCTGCAGCTAGCCAGGTCTCTTAAAGACGAGCTCAAACTTGGACGGCGGTGTGTAGGGCAGTGCCTTCTGGAGTCGTCAGTATGTCTCACCATGCCTCTTCCCTTAAACTGTGCATTCAGTTTTCATAAACATTCACGGCGATGGATATATTCGTGGACATATTGTGTTTTATACACACATTTTATTGCTCTACTTCTGCATTTATGTATTTGTTTATTCAAGTGCTTGAGTAGCAATATTGGCCTAAGGGCCCGCTGCCTGCACTGTGGCTGTGACAAGGCAAGCATGAGTCTAGGCCTCAATAAAACACATTGCCTGCCTTGTGGAGGTCATTGTTATGAACAAACAAGCAAGCAAGCAAAAAACAAATACATACTTATGTAAAAGGATCGCTTTGAGATATTTCAACCGTGCCTTTTAAATGTTAATATTTTAAGTCCTTGTATTAAATAATTGCTAAGATTTTTACTCACTCCATGTGTCCAATTCGGGTCACTTTGTTTAAGAATAAGTATATTTTGTGCATTAAAGACAGTCTGCTTTGTCGCCTTATCAAGAATTAGTTCAGGTTTTTTTATAGATTTGATAATGGGGCTACATGGGATCCTAAAACGATACAATGTAGGTTGACACTATGATTAGAACAGTGTTAGTTACCAAGAGTGGAGATTTGAGGACTTGGACTTCTGCATGATTGATTTATCAATTGATTTGGTTTTTCAGAGCTAATGAGAGAAGGAGAACAAGAACTCTATTACAAGATGGCAGCGATGCTGGATGAAGACGACTGCACAACTGTCATAGACTTACCAGGTATGACATCAGTTCTCAACTGTCTCAACTGTTCACGCTGAGCCCTCTTGCGGTCGCACAGCAATGACTTTGGAGAAAAAGGAAAAGGGCAATGCGAAAGTGTCTAAGGTGTGCGAAAGTGAAGAAAATAAGATCGCCTGGAAACTTATGGACTTGTAAAACACTCCACAGAATCAATGCAATGCGTTTTTGTTGTGGAGTAGGCGTACCTTTTTCCATTAGCCATAGCTCATTTGAATACGTACCAAAGTGGCGGTGGTTTTAAGCGGCCATTGTTCACGGGAAGACAGTGGCAGGGGATCCTGTTGACATGCCGCGTCTCCGTTGTTATTCCGATGGGGAAGTGAGGGATTTAAAGCTGCTGGTACATGGTAGAATTTAGCCCGCTTGTATTATTTCGATTGTTATGGATTTAGCTGTAGCAGCGAGATTAGCAGACTTGCTATTGTCTGGGAATGTTCATGAAATCCCAAAAAAGTAAAGAGGATCTTGGATTAACAGTTTTACGCAATAGCGGAGCCATGTGCTTCAGCTGCAGCGTCCAACAGCATTCACAGCCAGTGGCTCTCCGCTGAGCCACAATAGGCTGCTAACAGCCACCTTTTCCTGTTCTGCGGATGCCTCCCACCAGTACAGGCCGGGCTTCTGCTTGATCCTGATACGTTGTGACTTGCGGAGGGCTTTTTCCTCCACAGTCACGCACAAAGCTCTTTTCGGGGAAAAGAACATTCATGAAATGGACACAGTCCAAGATAAGTCCGTTGTGTTTCTGAGAAAATGACTTTTTTTTCTCTCTTCAGCAATTCGCTGAAAATTTGAATTGCTTCCTCACCGGGCCGCGCTCATGACATCAGACCACTCACGATGCGTTCGTCTTCAGGATGCGCTCCTGTTAGCACGCCCGTGCGCGCCGGCGCTGTTGTGATCGAAGCTCAACGTGCACACGTTCCTCCGTTTGCCCCATCTCAGAGTACAGCACTCCACCGGCCCGGTCGTAGTGAAACCGCAGAAATGGGTATCAGGCATGAGCTGTACCCCTGCTTGCAGATCTCGTAGGAATACAAACCCGAAACAGCCAACTCCTTCAGATTTCAGAGACAACCCTGAGAAATGTCAATTAAAAAGTCCAGCGTGACTGGACGCTGTGGTGGCAGGGGCTATTTGGGAGCTGTCAGAATTCTGAACTTCTGTTTGTTGACCTCACACTTTTCAGAAAAAAAATGTGCTGCATCGGTGACTTCTTAAAACTATAGCAATAGCCAGCAATAATTTACTAATTCACTCCTGGTATGCCAGGCCATTACCACTACCACAGATTAGACTTCTTAGCCCTGCCACGTCACTGATTATTACCTGATGTTAGTAAATCAAAGCTCTTGCCTGCCCGGTAATTATCGGTTCCAAACTCTGGTCTTGTAGCTATTGCATCCATTTAGGGCAGCACTATATTAGCTTGTCATCTTTCATTAGAGGAAGGGTCAAATGTTTTATTTAGTGCAGCTAAAATGATCTGATCCACACTGAAACATTTTAATATAAAAAAAAACTACAAATTGGGCATAACACCCCAATGTGTGTGTGTGTGTGTGTGTGTGTGTGTGTGTGTGTGTGTGTGTGTGTGTGTGTGTGTGTAGAAGACCTTAAGAATAAACTGGTTGTATCAGGTGTGGGGGAATTACAGTCTGTGGAAATTGTGTGTGTGTGTGTGTGTGTGTGTGTGTGTGTGTGTGTGTGTGTGTGTGTGTGTGTGTGTGTGTGCGTTTGTGTATGTTTTTGTGTGTATATGTGCATGCTCCTATCTACTGTCTGCATGTGTCCAGGTAACTGTGTGTGTGTGTGTGTGTGTGTGTGAATGCATGTGTGTCCGTGTGCGTTTGTGTATGTTTTTGTGTGTATATGTGCATGCTCCTATCTACTGTCTGCATGTGTACAGGTAACTGTGTGTGTGTGTGTGTGTGCGTGCGCACGCGTGTCTCCCCAGGTGCGCTGCTGCCAGACGAGGGGGCGGAGGCGGAGGTGGAGGTGACGGCGCGAGGTGCAGCTCCTCTCCCCGCTCCTCCAGGCCGCGGGCTCGCCGCCCAGGAAGAGCTGATCCCCTGTTATGTCGAGCAGCTGAAGGAGTGTGTGCGGGGTGACATGATCGCTCTTGGCAGCCTTTCACTGGAACAGGTCAGAGTTAGAAAGGGAATATCTATGTCACTTCTGCTTTCATGGCATGGGCCCGTCCGCTCGGCGCTCCACGCTCCACCTAATGGAGGCATTGCCCCTCATCAGCTCCCGCCGTCTGATTGGTGCTCCACGCACTCTGGACTGTATGCTTTCAGTAACGCAGCCCGCCATTATGGAGGCTGCACATTTAGACATTAAAGCCATGCATTGTTGGTCCTGCTGCGTTTCAAATTTTCCAAAGCTTTATTTTGACAATATTCATCAAGTACCTTACATTTGTAATATAAGATAATATATAAATATTGTGTATCATTCTTCAGTGAGAAGAATTGTATTATTTTATTCTGGCTGCCAACAAACTGAATTTATCTGAGAAAGAAACTTAAATTATTGTAGCCTATAAAAATGCATGGTCATATCTGTAGCAATACATAGTTTTTGTTTTACATATCAGTGCTTTTGTTGTATGTAATGTATGTATGTCTTTGTAGAATTATATGCACTTTTTGATAACTGATAGAGTGACTATTTTGTTATGTTCATGCTGTTGGAATTGAGAGCATACAGACTATTATCAACATGTGGAACAGCTTATGAGACAATACTGCATAGTACATTAATCTCTGCATCCAAAATGAGAATGTTTGCATTGTTGAATGCCACAAATATAGAAAAACCTGAACATTATCTAAAGCACATCTAAAGAAAAAAAAACATATTTATAGCCATAATCTGTCTTAGAAATCTCTACATTTGAAAAGAATAAGAAGCTAAATTTGACAGAGAATGTGGAATGAAAAGTGCAAAATGTTATCACACAATGTGATGCAGTGGATCAAATGCAATGGTAAGACTTGAGTCATCTCGTCTTGTGAAGAACAACAAGTCTTATCTGTACTAGTGGGGATCAGCGTTTTGTTCCACCACAATAGAGCGTTCGCTCCACGACTGTTCTTCGCCCACTTCTCGTTCGGCGAGAATATGCACGCTAGAGATTTTGTGCCTATTTCGGAGTAATATTTTTTAAGGCACAAAGCTTGCTTTCCGCGGTAGTTCACAAGCAGGCCGCCTTGTTAAAAGTTGCACTGCATCTCAATAGCTTCGAAATGTTGGTAACTCAATGGTGCTGTGGAAACGCTCCTCCCGAGGTCCATGTCTGCAGGGTCTGGTCTTTTACGGAATGTCTTCAGATTGCATTAAACTGCTGCTTAGATGCCATACCTAAGCTACCTAGCAGTAGAGCTGGCCCAAGCTGAGTGTGTGCTCTTGTTTGGCAGAACGCACACCCTGTGATGCAGAAAGAAACGTCGCAGGAAACGGAGCGAGAGAAAAAGGAAAGACTAATGTCCTTCTTAAGGGGAAATGAAAAGGTACTCAACTGTGTCCAAAAGGCAAAGATGACTTTAGTTTGCGATAAATGTGATTTCCTGAGGAAATGCTGGCATTAACAGAAATATTTGAAAATGTTTATTTTTTAACCTGTTTTCATGTACGTGTTATTATTGTTATTGTTAATTATATTCGCAATAGCAGTGGCAGCAACAGTAATATTTTTCTTTGTCGTTTGTGAATTTTTCTCTGGTCTTGTCATTCAAAGGAATTGAATACGCACAGAGACCCTGACCAACAGGAGCAGATTTTGCATGACAAGCTTCACGCAGCCTTTCAACGGTGTGTTTCCAAAAGGCATTCCATACAACTCATACGCCACACTACAATGGTTTTCAGATTATAATCATTAATTTAATGTATTATATTTGTACTTTTGGTGGCATTTGAGAAGACGTGTAATATACTCTACATTGCATTGTCTGCTCTGTTGCATTGTGGGTAAATTGCTGTGAGGCAAACAGGAATCTGTCCATGTCATTGGACTCAAAGGAGCATCAATTTTGATCTATCCACTTCAGTCTGGAATCATGCATTTCTTCCCTTACCCTAAAGGCAATAGCATGTTTAAGTTTTTAATAATTTTATGGTACCATGCTGGCTGACATAATAAAATCAAGAAAATATACATCAGCCTTTTGTGCTTATTGTATATTGTGGGTGTTAGTTGGACACCAGAGCTGTCAGATGAATGCAGTTTTAGTTTTGCAAAATGACCTACTCTATGCACAGCTTTGCCCCTGTAAATTCCTTCTGATATCATTGGTGGGTGGCTATTAGGCATGAGAGACTTTTTACACACTACCTAAGGCTACATTTCTGAGATTCAATAAGAAATAATTCTGCAATCCTTGAAATGGATGCCAAGCCGACTTTTTTAACATTCGAAATTTATGTCTTTCTAACATTTGATTAAAAAAATGATTTAATGGCGGCATTATAATTTTATTAGTGAACCCTGCTCATAACAGTGTTTGGGGCGGGATGAAAGCTATGCTTCGTTTTAAAGGCAAAAACACAAAGCGGGCAAAATGCTCCACATTAAACAGCGTGATGTTGGTTGCGTTGACAGAGAGCATTTTATTTGTTGATTTATTCCTCTCTTAAAAACGGCATTGCCACTGAGTGGCAAGGCGGTGATATTGCTTCATTTTGAGGAATTAAGAGTCGTCACGACGAGAGAAAGTGAAGCAATGGTTTATCGCATTACACGAGATAAGATTGAAAGGCCGGTATTGAGGAGTGTGTGTGTTTGTGTGCGTGTGTGTGTGTGTGTGTGTGTGTGTGTGTGTGTGTTATTAGATTCCGCGCTGTCGGCTACAAAATGGAACAAGAGAGCGCAATATGCAGGTGGCTGTTAACACTGTTACCATTCTGTTTCAGAGCAGAGAGTCAGTTGCTGAAGGCGTTGAGCAAACGCAAAGGTGAAGTGATCGCCAAATATGGCACGATGACAGAAGTCACGGCGCAGTCAGGCAGGGAGCACGGACTTCACTGGCAGGTACGATCTGTTAACGAGCGTTATCAGGGCACAGCAGAGGGAACAGAGGAGGCATATGCAGAAAAAAACAACCTTCTTTTATTTTTATTTTTTTTAAACCTGTACATTTGTGCTCTCACAAAAGAGGCTTCTCTCAAAGAAAGGAGATGTTCCAAAATGTTTGCGTAGTGAGAAGACAGATATGAGGAGGTTTTAAAAAAAAGAATAAAATGATGTAATTAAATGAAATTGGTCGGTTGAATGGAAGCTGTCAGCGACATATATGCATATTCTCTCTGTCTCGCACGCAGACATTAAAAATAAACATTCCTGTGTTTACGACTGAACAGTGGGCAAAAAAAAGAAAACCCGCTTTTTATTCCCTCTCCTGTTTGTTTAATATTTTTCCCCTAGTGTGTGAAAGGCAGTCTGCCCCATGAAAACCAGGGAGGAAACAGTGGCAGTAGGAGTGTGTGTGTGTGTGTGTGTGTGCTGTTGTGTTGTAGCAGTGGCTGCTCTGCCACCATGCAGGCTTAGAGATGTAATGAATCCTCTATCAGCCTTTCCTGCCAGGGTGACAACTCCCTTTGAGGAAGGTTGTAAATGCAAGAGAGATTGTGGTATAATTCCTCAGACTGGCATTTGTGCCCCCCAGTCACCATTCGATTATCTCCCAAATTGCTGTGTTTCAGAGAGATAAAGATTTTTTATGGCTTGCTGACTTGAAACAACCAGCACAGCCAGAAATGCAATGGCCAACCTGCCATGCATAGTAATTTCATTGGTAAATGACAAAATCTTTGTTTATATGACATTTCCAAAATGACTGCGGCAGATGAATCTAAAACATAAAATGTCACATTTGGCATGCAAAACTATGAAAATATATTTCTGTGCAAAATTCATGGAGGCATTTAATTTAGAACGTGTTTAATAACTAAGTCTGCCTGCATCAGTAATCCTGCCTTGAGGTTCCGAAAAGATTGTCATATTTATTCGCATATTTTTTTTTTCTTTCCCAAGCCAAAATTTTTAAGGGTAAATGTTCATTGTTAATTAAGATTTACTAATTAAAATGAAAATAATTAACGCAAAAGCTTAATCTCTGAATATTAGCCTGCACTTAGAAAGAAAAGAAGTTTCTTTTATGCAGCATTTCCTGTATATTAAGAGTGCATTCTGTAATCAGTCAATGTGTAACCCTGAAAAGACATTTTGAGTGAAGGATGTCTCCATGCCAGGGAAAAAGCTGAGGTTACTCGGTGGTAGCTTTGATCTCATCTGTGTGAGTGGTGTAATGTTATGGCACTTCAGGCACAAATAGGACTCCGGGCAGACGAGCCACCTCTGCTATGGAAGATTGGCTTGCTTCACCTTTTACCTTCCTGGAAGATTCCACCCCCACTCCCCGATCCGTGTGCACGCGAGAGCTCGATAATAACGGTGTTTAAAAACACCCGAGTGAAATTAAAGGCTGGTAGGGCGTTTGGTTTTACTCCCTATGGGGCTGAGAGCTCTAACCTCCTGGATGCAGTGTGTGGGCTAAACCGCTTTACCACCAATTATACTCATTTCGGTGTTGACTAAATTGGTTTTGTGTGTGCAAAGATGCCCGGGCGAGGAGATTCGGCAGCATTACGCTGGAGCTCAGAGCATCGCTCCTCTCCAAACACTCGATGATTAGTGGGCAGTGCCAGGGACTCAGTGGGAGAATTCTGTGTGAAGGCACAGATTTAAGAAGGCAGGCATCACGTCGGGCGCTACCCAGGAAGGGGGGGTCGGGGAGGGGGCGCTCAGTGGACGCATTTTGTTCTCCGTGCCCATCTCAGAATCAGATATATGGACTGACGGGAGTGCTGAACCCTGCCCAAACCCCCAGAATTCTCCACCAGCGGGGTTACATCATCTGTGGTGCAAGTGCCATTACATCACAGAGATTGGGTTCAACTACACATACAAACCACGTTGTATGGGAATAATACACATCTTTCAATTCAATGAAGACAAGAATGGCCTAGCTATCGAGTTTGCATATTCAACTGTTTTGGAATTGTAGTAATATAGTTCTTATTGTCCTGAAGATGACTTTCTAAAAGTTACAGCAAATATTTGAGAGGAGATGCATATTTACATTTTACTGAAAGCCAAGCGCCACCGAAATTACATTTTAAATGCAAAACTGTTGTCGGCTGGAATTTGAATAACTTAAAATATCGGATTTTGCGCATTGTGGGAGATGTTCGCAATATTAACCTCTGCTTTTGAGGACAGAAATGTGTTGTTCTGTCGTAGTTATAAAGGAGTGGGCCTGCAAATTTAACAAGGAGCTATCCGTCCACGCAAAAAACAAAAAGCGCGCCCGTTACGTGCACGGCGAGATCTGTTTTTACGGTGATACCGACTGCACAGCTCACCGGGAGCGGGGTAACGAGATGTGACACCGCAGCACTCCCCAAAAAACGCGAGCTCGTCCCTGAGCGCCGTCGTAAATCGCCTCCCCGCCCGTCGCAGGCTTAAACTCCACTAAATATTTTCGGGGGAGAGGGAGCGGCTTGACAGGTCTGTCTTTTGCTTCCCCGGCGCCGATACAATGGGCGATGTCACGTCCTGCTCCAGGCAGGATGCCGCGCGTCGCAGCCCTCCCACGCTTTCGCCACGGCGGCTTACCACTTTCTCACAGGCGCGCACATTTTTATATATTTAACTTTCTGCCTCCTCAACTAATCCCGGGTATTCCGTGTCCTCCGTTTCTCTAGCGTTGCCGGCCAAATCGCTGCCGACGGTGGATCCCGGCCCGCGGCCGCTGGAGAGAGAAACCCATCAGCGGCAGGCTTTTTTTTCCGTCGAGAAAAGCAATCCGTATATGCACTCTGCAGATACAGCGTGGCCGTGCCTGTCAATTTAAATTTGGAAACGCTCCGGAAATTGGCTGACTAAAGATAAACTGGAGTTCATCAGTGTATCTCCTACAAAAAGTAGATATTGTGCATTTTAATTTAAAGCACACAATAAACCATACAACAGTATGTTTATCAATTACATGTGCTGCTCCAAGGTGTTCACAACCAAGGTCAGTTATGCACTAGATGTTTGATATTTTGCGTTCACTTGAACTGGTCATTTTAGGAAGCATACTACAGTTTGGGTAGGTCTCGTTTGGGGTGAAATCAGTTGCACAGTAGGCGAGGCCTTTCATGTGGCTCAGCCTCACTGAGTGAAATGCAGGGCGACTGTCTTTAATTGTAAACATGTAGGAGAGGATCAACTTGGGGAGGTTACAGGAAGTGTGCACAAGATGTTTAGGTAAATACATCCTTTGTGTGTGTGTGAGAGAGAGTGAGAGAGAGAGAGAGAGAGAGAGAGAGAGAGAGAGAGAATAGCTTTTGGACTGAACGCTGTAGTGTGGGAACACAACCCTTGTGTTCATTTTGGCTGAAAGCAGGGTGTCTGTGAGGAGACCGGGGATGCTCCCGACTCCAGATCTCTGACGCTACATCCCCCGTCCAGGTGGAGTGGGCCCGGACCCCCCAGCCGGTGGAGATCCGGCTGCTCTGCCTGCGCGCGGTCAGGGACAAGCTGCCCCGGGGCCAGTACGCCCTGAGCGTGGCCCTCCACGCGCGCCTCGGGGGCCGGGCCCTGCGCTGGTCCCGCCTGAAGGAGCGGCCCTGGGCCGGGGCCACCGAGCGCACGGAGCACCGGGGCCGCTTCTACGACACGGAGCTGCGCCTGAACCAGAGCGTCTTCACCGTAAGCCCAGGGAGCGCGCCGCCACCACCCAGTAATGAACAGCTCTCCAACCCCCCCTTTATGGAGAGTAATGTGTTTTTATTCAAGAGGGGAAGGGCAGGATGTGATTTGCGGGTATCGGAGTTCATTCAATAAGGCCCCGCTTTATTGAAACGATGCTGGGGGAACCTTTCTCCGAGCGGCCCCGGTGATGAAAAATAAAAAACATACCCTTCATCTGAAAGCAATTGTGACACTGAGAGGGTCGGGATTAAAATACATTCACTTCCACGTTGGGAAACATCTTCGGATCCAAGCGTGACACAGAGTGATATCTTAAAAACAAACAGGGACCCTACCCGTAATAAAAGGAAAATAAGCGCGCCGCATTAAAACGATGGTGCGCCGAGATGCCATTTTAATTTATTTTGACTGCAGTAATTCCGAAGGCTTCCCTCTCTTTGACGACGGTACACACCTTTACCACGGAGTAATATATAGATTGAAAGGGGTTATGAAAAGTTATATTAAACAGTAACTGTGTATATGAGGGTGGGAAGACATTGTATTAAAATGTGCCGGAGAGCCTCTAGGTTTTACTTCAGGGAAATCCAATATGAATAAAACAGCAACTTTTCAAACATGACATTTAATCCATGCATGTAAATCAAACAGAGGATCTATTATTCATTAATATAAGGCCACTGTGTTTTATTGGAATGAAAATGAAGCACAAACGCTGTGAAAAATTTAGTGTATTTTCCAGCGGCCTGCGAACACTCATCATGCAGGCGCCACAGAACTCATAAGGAAAAAAAATACCAACCCCGCTGTCTAAAAATGAGGAGTCTTTGATAACAGAGCCAGGTACGAGGAACGACGTTTAATATGCTGTCAGGTTTCATATTTTATGCACCCTTAAGTGCTAACATGCTACCGAAGGAATATTGTTAATATTTGCTGCTTATTAGTCACACTCGGAAATGTCTCTCCTCAAATTGACTTTATGATGCTGCGTTTGTCTGAGGCTGATCACCATGACCTAAGGTCCTCCTCTTTCGAATGTGATGAGTTCAGTGGATTATGCTGCAGACGTCAGCACATATCCTGGCATGTAGATGTTTCAGACATGGGGAACATTTTAGAATTTAAATTCAGCCCAAATAAAGCCTTGAAGACTAATTTGTAGGCATTGGTTTATTTAGGCCAAACTACTCGATATTTATAATTGTACTGATAATCTTATTTTCAAATTCGATTATATATTTGGGTTTCGTTGTTTTTATATTTTTTTAACAGCGAAAGCACGGTTCTTCATGGACAGTCGAGTGTGTTCAGCAACTGATAAGTGCTGTAAATGTCAAGATGCAAAAATGTTCAGACGCTCAGTTTATGAAAATGTATTCACACTGCACAATAAATCCAATTTACGCTGCAGCTCTATTCTGCACAATGACCTTGTGTCTTTTTGACGCCCCTTTGCATCTTGGGATGTTATTTGTTTATGTCAAACTTGTTTGTGCATCCCTGGGGAAAAAAAATTGGGAAAAGTGCATAACGCAGCTTCTATAAGTACAAAGTGTAAAGTAACATAGTTAGTCTGCAATGGATATTGGCCATCTCTTGTAGGTCTATTTAAGGTCACTTTTGGAAAAAGGTACATTTTGGAGCGAGCCTTATTTGTTTTATTCCACCAGCTGTTCTCAGTGATACAAGAATTTGGTTTGGACTCTCTCTTTCCCCATATAGCGTTAAGTCCAAGACAGAGCAGAAAAAAAGTTCACAATGTCAGACGCACGGGCCTTTTTCTGTGCACACGTGGCCACCGTCTCTGCCTCTGTGGGCGTATTCGCCAAGCCACTGACTCCCGATAACACTGTCTTCCTTTCATCCGCAATAAAGGATGCAGTAGGCTGGTGGGAAAGAAGAAATTAATGCAGACCTCTCAGTGCATGTGGGATCTGATTCAGAGGTAAAAAGGTTTAGCGCGCCACTGCGTAGTCCTCGTGTCACTCTGCCGCCTCCCAGCCCTGGGACTTATTTATAGCCGCTGTTGTTAGCTGTGAAAATGACGATCAGATTTGTCTGAGAATATCAGGATTGGCTCTTTTATTTTTGGGGGCTGTTTTCCCCCCGTGCCCACGTTATCTTGTGATTTCTGGAGTGTTCCGTGGTGCCTTCTAAGAGGAAATAAAGAATTAGCAATAGTAGGAGGAAGCCAAGAGCTTATATCTTTTTTCTCCCTCTCCCTCTCTTTCTCTCTCTCTCTGTCTCTCTCTTTCTCTCTCGTTCTTTGTGCGTTTTTTGGGTTGGTTTTAACGGGAATGCTGCCGTTCAATTTGATCTGTCTTAAAGATTCTTGCGAGGCTGCTCATGAAACCATGCCGGGCCCACGGTCTTTGTGTTCTGTTTACTTCCAGTGGGAAGCATAAGATTCAGAAATCAGAATATAGAAGGGAGGAGAAGAATGGGGGCTCGGGATGATAAACAAAAATCCCTGGAATTTTCCCCAATCTTATTATTTTTCTTCTTTTTTTGTTGCCCAAGTCTGTTGTTTTTTATTTTTTCATACTCCGAGGGCCTGATTTCATCCACTGTTCCCAAAGAATGAGGACAGAGAAGCGCTCCAGAATGCACCATCACCGTGTGCGTTTCAGTCTGGATATTTCCGAGAGTCTGTTTTTAATGAAATCTGATCGTTGTGATGGGTTAATTGCAGGCACTACAGGCCAAGGCACATTGAAGCATGTGTTTCTGTTTGATATTCCGCTGTGCCCGTACTGTGGACGTGCTTGGCCAGCCTCCTTTTTTTCATCCCCACCCCCCGTCGTCTTGGTTCATGCTTGTTTCAGTAAATGAACAATAGAAGGTATTTTTAATATCCATAATGTGCAATATTATTCCATAAATTGTGTCTTGACTCAGGAGAAACCCATCATTTTTCAGGTGCTACCGAAAGCGGATTAGCGGGGATACACATGATTTATGTGATAAAACAAGTCTTCACTATTTTCCATTAGAACTAACAGAGGGATGAAATATTCCTCCCGTGATTGATGAAGTGGCTCGCTCCTCTCTGTCACTTCATTCTTTAGACCGAATTCAAGTCTACTGCTCTTTGAGTAAATAAAAATCTATTTGTTAGCCATGACCACCGAATCATTTTCACAGGTTTTAAATTCGACTACGATAAATGACATACAATAATACACACATGCGTATATAGTCATGATAAATACATGTCACATATACACACATATATATATACTGTATATATCTTACAAAATCATAATCATGAATATGTGTATTCATAAATGTTAAGGTTTCTTTTTTGTTTCGTTTCTACTGTTGCTCGAGCTATGCCCATAATGCCGCTGGATTTGTTGTTTTTTAACTCCAGTTTGCATTCTGTGGACAGAAGGATGTGAGAATGTGAAGCCCCACTCAGAGCTGTGTGCCCTGCGCCTGTCCCCCTCCCCCGTGCGCAGGTCCTGCCCGCCCCCAGTGACGTGCTGCCCTCCATGGTCCTGCAGTTCCAGCTCCTCTCCCTCCCCGGCGAGCGCAGCCACGTCAGCGCCGTGGTGGCCTGGGGGGCCTTCCCTGTGTGCGACTGCAGCTTCGACATCATCCAGGGCAACTTCAGGACCCCCTTACTGAGGGGCGCCCGGGACCCGGCGCTCGACCAGTTCCGCAAGATGGAGGCGCTGGTGTCATCCGACCTGGACACCTGGCTGTGCAACCTGTACTTCCAGGTGCGCCCGCGTGACCCGCGCCACCGCCGTGAGCAAACGCACTCACCCGACGTGAACCCGCTCGGGGTCGGAGGGGAGCGAGGGAGCGGGCTTGCGTGTGGTAAATTGCTTTAGTGGGGAAATTGGAAACGGATTGTAAACAAACCACGTCTTTGCAAAACATGTCCGGATGCATTGCAGGTGATGCATTGATCCAATTACCCGACAGCTTAATTGCATTACAGAGCAGAACAAAGCTTTCTGTTATTGAATAGCTGCATGGCTCCAATCTGTTTCGCGTAATAATAATCATAATCGCAATGACAACAACAACAAAAACAAAACAACAACAACAGCCACAACAACAATAATCATTCTTATAATAGTACACTTTATTGGGAGTGTGTCTAAGTGTATAACGCTCAGTGCTCGTGCTGTGCTCCGCCACGCAGGTGAAAAAGCTCCCCCGGGGTGCCTCTGATGGGGCCGAGTGCAGCGTGGCCCTGCGGGTCCCCTCTCAGAGCCAGCCGTGCCCAGGCAGCGGCCCGGGGTCCCCGCTCAGCCTGTCGGCGCGCTCCGGGTGCTCCTCCGCGTCCCTGCGAGGCACGGCGCCGCCGCCGCTGCGGGGGACAAATGTCACTGAAGGTCAGAGGGAGGCGGGGGGCGGGCGGCGGGCCTCAGTGCCTGTCCTCTGGGGTAATCGAGGGTGGGTGGGCATCCATCCACCAATTCCTGTACAGACCTTAGCACTTATAACTACACACCATACATGCATTCATATTGAAATAATGTGTGCATGTATTCATTCAGGTGACTGCCAAAATAAAGGAAACACTTGAGTAAATTAGGGATACAGAGTATAGTAAAAGCAGGTAGCGAAGACAAGGAACTGATGTTTCATGGGGAACAGTGGCTAAGGTGATGTTGGTATGGAAGTCTGAGGGAAAGACATCATCAACTAGGGGCAACTGTTGTCGAAAGTAAATACTCCTCAACCATGATGTCCGTGCATTGGTTTGAGATTGAAGGCAAAACAGGTGAGCAACTCTGAATTAGTTGACTGCAAATGTCAATCTAGGGCGTGAGCAAGCAGTATATGACATGACTCACAAAAGCCTAGGTAGAGGTAAGAAAATGATAGCTAATGTTATGGGAAAACCGTGTTCTGCTTATGTGAATTTGAGCTGGAATGTTTACATTGTCAATGTTACTAATGTCACCACAGTGGTCACATTCTTTTTTGCCACTTTAGATAACTCCTCCTATCTTCACGGTTCTGTTGTGCGATGGAAAAACGACACAGGGACTCGATCAGGGAAGGGGATAGTTACGGATTTGGATGGTTACCACACTGTACATTACCGTACTGTGCGTTGGAAAAGCGCCATTACACACACTACAGACACTATAGTCAGCATGCATGCTGTGCCTGAAAAGTGGTGAAACCGTATGTAACAGTATACATACGGTTTACACAAAATGCATTCTTAATATAGTCAATAAATTCGTAATGTATTTATTTTGTCTGTCTTGGTATCGTAGATTAGTCTTGAGAAGATCTTATTACGTTTTATGCGCTCTCCTCTTCCTCCTAAGTTTTATTTGATGCGCTCTCCCCTCCAATGGTGATGGCAATGCAAGTTTATTATATATCGTACCAATCAAAGGAATATAGAGCCATCTCCATCCAAAGCTATAATCAGTGCAATCAGAATGTTGCAACAAACAAGTGCACGCAATTAGAGCAACAATGAACCATAAAATATACGGCCGAACGCGCGATAATGTGGAAGGAAGCACTTCGGCGGGAACTCATTTAACCTTTCCAGTGCGCGATTTACATATTTATATTTTCAAGCCCTGGATATGCTACATTTGTTTGGGAAACAACAGATGAGAACAAAAGGGCCACATGCAGGGATAAAACTCATAGGACACATTGCATGTGTTTAAAGAGGTTACAAAATATGATTTGAATTCTGAGTGGCGGAGCTGGATTTTCATATTCCAAGCCAGTGTTAGCTTAAGCGGGGAGTCGGGGGGTTGGTTGTGATTCTCGTTGATTTTAAACCTGGACGTGCGGTCAGTTTGCTCGGTTCATTACTGCTCCCAAGTGTAAAGTGCCTCATACAGAATGTGTAGAATCACGTCCAATTTGCTGGAGGTCAAATTCACATCACGAATATATATTTTTAAAAACCTCACCAGGATTGCTCATCCCCGGTAGTCGATAGTTTGGGAACTTCTCGGCACATCGAGGCCGCCGGTACATCTTTTACATGGGCAAGTTTAATGCGTTACACTGAAGTGAAGTTAGATGTGCTGTCAAGTGTGATGGATTTCTGTTGAAGAGAATCTGGTTAGAAAACAAGCATCAAAGGAGTGAAAGCGTAGAGGATAGAAAGGCTCTGACCAAGTTCAATTGTCCCTGCTTCTGCAGTATTGAAGTCTGTCAGCAGCGGTCTCTGTGGCTTTCCGCGTGCGCCATTTACTGTGGTGGAGACGGAGTGTTGTGGGAGGCTGTGAAAACACACACACTGATGCAATACGGGACAGTCTAGTGGAAAGTTGTATGGAGCATTGGGGCTTATGCACACTAAGATCTCCATTTTTCTGTAGGCAGTGTGAGGAAATACACTCATCAGCATAGCGTTGAATATGTATATCAGCACCCGGGTAGGATCCAGGCTTAGGTAGCTTGAGTGTGTACAACCAGGCTCTAGGGCCGGGGCCAGTGACCCCACAGCCAGCAGGCCAGTTACATCACCGCCAGGCCGGGGACCCTTTGGGGCCAAGGCCTCAACTTTCCCAAACAACGTGGGTATTAAAAATCGCTGAGTGGAAGCAGACAGAAATCACGCTGCGGGTACCAGAGGGACCTGTTCTCCAGCGAACTCCGATTCCGCTTTTTTTTTTAGACGCTGATAATTTAGGGAATGGAAATGATCCTTACAAATTGGGGTTAACAATTAAGCCTACTCCCTGCTCCACGCTGGGCCTAGCTTCTAGGGTCACCAGGGTCCAGTGTGAGTGTGGAGAAAAGCATGTTGGATATTTATTCTAGCATAAATCAGTCACTGGTGCTTACACCTTGAAGGGATAGAATTTATTTCGTGAGATTGTGTGGAGAACATGCAAGTAATTATGAGTAGGGGACATTCTATATCGAACAGTGGGTGATGTCACCGTGCATCGCTATAGTGTCCCACGGTAGCGGACCTGAACAGCTCACACAATTCACTCAAAAGTTTCCACCGTCAGGGCTGTGAGGCTTCACATGTGGGTGTAGACCAGAATGCATTGCTCGTTTCTGATGAAGCGCACGGGTAATTTATGTATGCCCTACAGTACTTGCATGGAAAATCCCTGACTGGATGGTAACACGTTTTATTGATATGTCTCTACATCCAAAAATGTGTTCCTGTTGACAGCCAGTACGCCCACTATGCGCACATTGGGTCCACCTGTCTTGCGAGTTGGTAGGGAATAAATGGTATTTCAGAGGGTCTGCCCAGGGTAACTGCATATTAACATGTAGTATTATCCCTCCGCCACGGATAATCGTTTTCTTAAAGGCGGCCGTTTGCTACGTCTCCCAGTCTCCATTCACGGTCCACCCTGAACGAGTTAAGAATCAAACGCGGACTCATTTGGTATTGATCTAGCACAAAGAAGAGCCTCTGTTATTAATACATCATTTTTTTGGCAGCGCTCATCTTTATTTAACAGTTCTTAAAAGTTTCTGGGGTGCTCAGTTTTAAACATCACACAGCCTTTTTAATTACAAATGAGTTGTGACAGGTCTGCTGGGTAGTAACCTGGCCCATTTTAACGTGATGCTGTCTGACAGCTCCATAGTGCTCTCAGAGCGGCGAAACATGTGGAAGAAATTGTTCTTTTACATTTCACAGCTTGTCACTTCCTCTGCAGGACAACCTTTGACCTCCCACAGAGATCCTAACACCCACAAGGGAAGTGTCCCCACTGGTGTCGGGGAAGTACTGCAGGAGTATTTATGCTCCTCCACACAGTCGACGGGGGTCACGCTCAAAACGCCAGGCTGGAGCGGTGAACCTGCTCGGAAACCAACGCGAGCGGCGTCTCCGGTTTCACTTCACGCACGCAGACTTAAATGCGAGGCGAAGTTTATGTCGCATATACGCAAGGACCCGTCCAAGTTGCGCTGCTTTTAGAGGGCCGAGGCGAGAGGGCATTCAGATTTTTCACGCCAGCCTTAAAGGCGGCGCCTTCGCGACGGGTGCTTCGGGTTTTTCGGCGAGAGATCATTTCAAGTTTATAGGAACGCAGGAAAGACACCTTTAACCCGTTCCTTAGCGATAATTGAATTCAGAACGTGAAATGAAACGATCAGATTTGTTAGATGTCTGAAGCTGACTCCAGTGTTAAGACCCCCGAATGTCTTCACGGTGAACTTATGATCTGTGTCGACAGGGGGCTTTCTGCTCCTCATGTTCCAAAGCTTCAGTGCGTGATGCAGGAACCGTTCTGAGGATGGGGATGGATCCACTGCAAGGCCCCTACCTGCAAGCCTGCCTGTGCAAGGCGTGTGGATAAACTAACTGATCTCACTAAATTTACATCAAAATTAAATAATGATTCTGCCTTCTTCACAGTCCAGGTTTTCTAGTAATAAATCAACTCTTTAGGTTGCGCTTTCCTCTGAAAATAAGCTGTTTGGTTCTTGATTCAAAGAGAAAGTTTGATTGAATCCTCAGCAGCCTGCCCAGTGGTGAGTCCATTGTTTGAAGTAGACCAGCATAGTTACAGTACTGTATCTGTCCCTTAAAACATAGTTTTTTGGGTTTCACTTCCTGCCTTTTTTGGCTTTTGCCAACCATCATCTCTCACTTAAAAATGTTTTTAACTTCCAGACTTTCTTTATTGGAAGGTAATCTAATTATGCTTAAATAAAGAAGTTGCCCATAATTATGTATGTAACAAGTCAATACAACAAGTGTAACAAGTATGTAACAAGTGTTACACTTGGAGAACAAACCAAAATATTTTTGCAAACATCACACTTCTATCTGGCTAATTTCGTAAGTGTATAGCTACCCTAAAGTTACTTTAGAGATGAATTCCATGTTACAATTTGTGTTACAAATGTTATGATCCCTTTCACACTATGATGTTGCTACGATGTGACTCACAACAATTGCTATATGAACAACCCAAAACACAAAAAACTATTACAGCTAAATAAAAAGTACAAAGTTCTATCAAGTACTAACGACTGACTGACTAACCTAAGTTAGAAATCTGCTAAAAATGTATTTGAACCATTAGTGCTCTGCGTGGAAGTATAAATGTAGACTCGCTGGGAGGAAGTAATGCGTTTACCATGACAATGCTTTGGGCTGCTGGTCACTGCCATTTTGGCTCTAAATAATGGCTGTCAACAATGGCTTTGTGTGTTGCAATAGCTTCCAGTTTCCAGCATCATTGTTACTGAAGCATACCTTGCTAACTCAGAATCTAACTTTTCACAATTTATTTTCAATGGAGCCTCATTTCCAAAAATCCAAATTTTTATAAAAACTGTGGCACATGAAACTGCACTTTTTCGTCAGTACACTGATCCATTTAAAACTCAGACTCTAATTTGGTGAGAAACTGTATAAAGCTGTAAAAAGACGGTCACGCGAATGCGATTTTCATTCATATTTTTAATAAAAACTAGCAAACATATTTGTATGAAATTGCGAGGATGTGCAAGTCTTGATCCTTTGCCAAAAAATAAAAGATAAAAATAATCTACATTGGGGCTGGAAGGGCATAAGGAGGAGATTTTAAATGTAAACATTGTGCAACCACTAAACGCTGTGACCATGCAGTGTTTAATATACTGTATATGAATATATATTTATATATGTACATATATATAGCCAGATATTTGTGACAGTCAGCAACACAAAAGGAATAATCCTAGTATTATGCAATTTATTAAGTGTATTCCACTGTAATATATGATGTTGCTGGAAGCGCTATGGGTCGTGACCTTTACCATCAACTGGACGATCTGTTCACACTGGGTTTGTTTGAATTAAAATGACTAATTAGATTAGGATTTTATTGTGCGACTGCTTTTCAGCATATTGTATATATTCGTCCCGAGGACACAATGTGTCCTAAATGTTACAGCGCTAGCTGTATTATTATAAATATCTCAGTGCCACAGTTTATAACTTGCATTTTGTAGTCATTCTATAGCTATGACATCATAACATAGTGCTCTTTTAGACAGGGTGACCATTCCTGAGCCTTCTGGACTAATGTGTCAGGAATGCTGCTTCAGGATAAGCTCCTTATGATCAGGTAGTGCTCATGAGGGGTTAAACGCAATGCTGTATCATACTCTTTGAATCACTCTGTATCTTTTCCCCTATTAATTATCTCCGGTCAGTCTTTAAGTCAGTTCTGTCCTCTTGAAATTGGCATTTAACCTTTGCAACTCACAGTGTATAAATAGTTCTGTATCAAAAGGAGTAAAAACAAATAGGAAAGGACCCTTGGGAAAAGCCTTTATTTGAAAACAATGGGCCAAGATGTACTGAAGCACTCTTATTCCATGCTGTTTTCAAACAGTAAGAGGAATGCTCTTGGATATTGCTTCCATGAATAGAAATGGACATGGCATCAAATGCCAAGCAGGAATACACAAAGCTATTTAATCTGTGCTATCCTCAATAACTAACAGACGCTGTTTGAGATCGGAGGAGTGAGCAGGATCATTTTTAGGTAACATGAGATTTAACACGGCCCGTTAGAAATTCTTTTTTTTTAAACCCAAAAGTTATCTTACAAAGAGCAAAAGAGCAACAATTTATTTGCATCATACATTTGCATCGTTGCGTGTGCTCATCAACAAAGGGGAAAGCACTGGGGTAATTAATAATTCATTATTCATAGGTTCATCGCACCACCTGGCCAATCACAGCGCAGTCGGGAGCCCAGGTGAGGGAGACCGGCTCGGCCGGTCATGGTGCACTCCCAGAGAAAGGGCCGGCCGGGCCCTCTCCACAACGTGGCCAGGGGCCCTTTTCCTCCGTGCGCATCTCGCACACGGCTCAGGAACCGGGGTATAACAAGGAGCCGTTGTTCCCCCCCCTCGGAGAACGGGGGCTGTGGCTACGGACCTCCGAGTTCATGGACATAGCCCGTAGCTGTCAACGCTGTGCTAATTCTGGCCCAACACCATCTGAGCATCAGGGCAGTGATCATAATTAAACCCGAAGCTGCAGCGTGGCGTTCCCCCATTAAAAACCCGAGCCATGGAGGAGTTATCGAGCGAGCGCGCCGCGGACAGGGCTCGCAGTCGCCGAATAACGAGCAGGGAGCCGAACACAGACTGACACTCCGCTCTTTCCACCAGCGCGCCGGCGTTTGAAGATGCAAAACTTGACGCCTGAACACAGGCCAAGCGGGCAAATCCAGCAGCGTGACTCTTGATATTTGTTGGCACGCTCACCGTTTTGTGTCATTTAAGTGCCTTTGCTGGAAAGGGATTTATTTTTGTATCGCCCTTTCTTAGTGTCTTATCGACCCAGTAAAAACCTTAGAAAATAATTGTGCCTTTTTTCCAGTCTGCAGCCATGGCCTTACTGTTTCTGCTTTCCCTCGATGCACTGTCTGTGAGAGGAATTAAGTCTGACGTGGTCTCTCTCAGGTCTCACAATATACAAACAGCAGAAGCAAAATTCAAATGATTTAACTAATCTATGACATTTGTTAGGAAACAGTAAAAAACAAATACCTTTCAATTTAAATGGTTGTAAAACCAAAAAATATATACGACATGACCGTTGTTCCTTTGTTTGTGGTGCCTGTGCTGTTGAATTTATCACACAGGGTAGTGGGAGCTGCAGCAATTGGGAGTGGTGCTTATTTTTTACAAATATTCTTTTTTCACTCTGCAAAATATTGCGGGGAAGAATTATGCGTTGCATATGATTTACGGGTAGAGAAAAGCCACATTTAATTTCTTTCCATCCGCGTTGATGCAGGGACTGAGAACGTTTTGCCCTGTACACTTTATCCCACGTCTTCAGTCCGGGCCTGTGATGACACTAAACGAGGGCAACACATAACACATGTAACTTTTACATTAGTTATCCAGTCGCATGATGAAAAGGCTAACAAAAACACACATTTTCCCCTCATACAAAATAGCAGATATTTAAACCTATAACCTCGTAACTGTAGGCAGTGTGAATGTTTACCAGAAAAGCCACTAATTAAAAACTACAGCTGTCTTAAAATGAAATCTAATGTCAATTTTAAAAAGGGAGAAAGACAGAAAGCGGGAGAGAGGGAGGAGAGAGAGAGAGAGAGAGAGAGAGAGAGAGAGAGAGAGAAATGGCAACATTCAGTAAGCTAAACAGTCCTGCCATTAAGTAAATTTTAGCCTTCAGAGGAATTCCTGATATGTTGCCTATATTTAAAAGTTATTATTACAGATATATTTAATCCCGAAGCAAGAGGAAAAATTATATCATCTCGGAAGTTTCCATATTTATTATATAGATGAGACTGGCTGGCGAAAAAAAAAGGCGAGGGTTGAAAAAAAAAAAGTTTCTCATAGTGAAATTTTTACATGTATCAAGCTAAGGTTTACTTAATTAGAACCTCCAGGCGACGAAGGAACCCTTTTTTAAATTCTGCGAATGTTAATATGCTAAATAATGCAAAGCCCTAGCTCTTCAAGCATGAGACACACATCTGGCGGCTTACCATTTAAATTACAGCAAAAAAAAAAAAAAAAAAAAAAAACACTTCAAAAGTAATTTTCCAAAAGGAAGGAAGAATGGAGAAATGTATTACAACTAAATTTAATTTCTTTTTCGATTTTTCATCATGTCTAATTGCGTGCATTAGAGCGATTTCACTCACGAGGGCTGCTTTTCAGATTGTGAGAGATGTGCGCGGAAGGAACTTTTAAGAGTGGCTTGCTCTCTCTCCCCCTCTCCCTCTCTCTCTCTCTCTCTCCGTGGCAGAGTGTGAACTGGTTCCATGTCTTTGTTGCCATTCCAGAGTCTCTAGATTTTACAGATTTTACCTGTGTACAGCCAGGCCCCTATTTAACCCCTTGCATTAGTGAAGGAGATTTAAAGATGGAATTGCTGGCTTCAAAATATGAATTGTGTCATTAATTCCCTTTTCCAATATTTTTGAGTATTATTGTATACATGTAACACATTTAAGTGGATACACATACAGGTAACTGCCAAAATAAAGGAAACACTTGAGTTTTGGTGGCTCTGTTATTGTGTGGGGTGTATTTTCCTGGCATGGGTTACGCCCACTCAACCCCTTAGAGGGCAAGGTAAACACCAATAAATACAAAGCCATTCTGAGTGATCACCTTCATCCTATGGTCAAGCATTTCTATCCTGATAGGAGTGGTCACTTCCAGGATGACAATGCCCCCATCCTCAGGGCATGAGTGGTCACCAAATGGTTTAATGAGCATGAAAAGAATGCAATTGAACACTCAATTCTGGAGTTACTAGTTTTCTACTGCTAGTTTTATACTACCATCAATAAAACACCAAATTATGGAATTTTCCATGGAAAAATAGTGTTGCATCCCTCCAATAGAGTTCCAGACACCATAATCTATGCCCAAAAATAGGGTGGTGACCCAAAACCCTATTACGTAAGATACTTTATGTTGGTGTTTCCTTTATTTTGGCAGTTATATGTATATGTTATTTTTGCAGTTATCTGTATATGTCAATTATTTTGCCTCTAAGAAATTGCATGGATAAAGCTGCTTAGTCAGTATCACCTCCTATACTATGCCCTACCCTTTACTGAAATAATGGTGATGGTGTGAAAAGCATGCAAACAAAATGCACTAACTTACAGGGAAGAGGTTTATCAACTTCAACTCATTTCAGATAAAGAAGACTACATGCAATCAACATTGTATCATTTTTAATGTTTCTGAATTGCTACTTGGAATTGATTGGCTAATGATATTAGCTGTGTCGTAGAGGTTTAGCTGTAAGTTGGAAGATGATGGTGCATCTTGGATACCTATTATGTGTAGGTGGATCACAGAATAGGTATACAATTGTCCAGTATAATCACATACTGCATCAATATATATATAAAATCACACCTTGCCATCATTCATATGCGAAATGTACCATATGCACAGGGACACAAATTGTGTATTGTTGTTGTTGTTGTTTGTGTTTATTTTTATTTTTATTCTATTAGTTTGGAATGTAATGCTTTTCATTATTATTAAGGTGTATGGAAGAGTATCAAAAGCTCCCTCTCTCTATTCATCTCTGTCCCTGTCTCTCTCTTTTTATCTCTGTCCCTATCTCTCTTTTCATCTCTGTTCCTCTCTCTCTCTCTTTTCTCCGCTCTTGCCTGATAGGCCTTGTTAGTAGCACCGCACACAGATCAGAACTGCGTTATTGTATTACAGGAAAGGACTCAAGTCAAGCAGTCCCCGGAAACACAGAGCAGGCGAGTGAGGCTTTCCCAGTGAAAGGAGACACTGGAATGTACTACAAGGTAACAGTGTGATTGGGGTAACTGTTTCGCTTTCAAAATAGGCAAACCTTTCCATTATTATCTGAGATTTGTCAAAATACATTTCACACTAACAGGTATTTTCGCTCTTCAAAGCCAGTTTTTGATCTGCTTGACAAGCCAAAGCAGCTCAAATTCTGTGAAATCAGCAATGCCAGCGAACCCTTTTACTGCTCGGAACACGCCTCTTCCTGAGCTACAGAGGACTTAAGCTAAATTAATCAAAGCCTATAAGTTACCTGACACACTTTGAAGTGGTAATTGCCGAATTGCCTTCTTTGCTGATCTGGCATTGCTGTCTTACATTCCAGCTGCCAGGCCGCCTTCGGTGCAGCCTTTTGTTGTTGTGAGGTTATTGTTGTGGCTGTGGTCGATGAGGCCTTAACCACCAACACCTCATGCGCCACACACACACACGCACACACATACACATACACACATGCACGCACACACACACACACACACACACACATACACAAGCACACACACACGCATGGATGCACGCACACACATACACATACACACACACACACATACGCCCCACACACACACACACACACACACACATGCCCACACACACACACACACACGCGCACACATATACGCACACACACACACACACACCCACACACACACACACTCAGGCACCCACACACACACATACACACACACACACACACACACACACACACACACACACACACACACACACACACAGACATGCCCACACACACACACACACATACACACAAACATACATGCACACACACACAACACACACACACACACACACACACACACACACACACACACACACACACACACACACACACACACACACACACACACACACACACACACACACACACACAAACATGCCCACACACACACACACACACACACACACACACACACACACACACACACACACACACACACACACACATACACATAGACATATTCTTTCATTTCCTCTCCACCATTGCTTTGGTGTCCCTCAAAACTACTAGACTAAAAAAAGGAACCCTCAACAGTTAATTTCTCTGTGCTCGTTTTCAACCACTTTGAAGAGCACTTTTCAAGAACCCCAGCTTTCTCTTTGTCAGAAGTCACTGAGTTTTTAAACCAGTTGTCTAATGATTAAGTGGGCTAATCTCAAACCTGCCTCAGCCAGGGTGCAGAGGATCACATTTCCAGCCCTCAAACTGCAGTTCAGGGCTAATTAAAATGTGTTTTCTGCAGGCAAACCCTTCCCCAGAGGGAGATATTTTATTTGAAATCGCTAACTGTTGTAAGTGTATTGTAGAGACACTGCAGAATCTACATTTTTAAAATATATTTATTTTTTATTGTCACCACTATAAAAAAAATACTATAAACAACATAATATTCACGTTTGCTCCATTTCTTATATTATCGTTCTTCTTTTTTGGCCAATGGAGCCTTCATCAGCTCTTGTCTCTATTTACTTGGTTCTGCGTGAGATTTCTCAGGTGTAGGGGCTGAGAAAGACAGAGCACATTTCCCACTGTGGAACTCATTAACATATATTACTAGCGAGTATTTTGCAAGTTGTAGCACAATTCCTAAGCTCACCCAAGGGCGAAGCACACTTGACAGGACGATGGAAGGCAAGCTGTTAACATGTTGGCGGCTTAACAAATAATATTAGCGTCGCAGTAGTTCTGTGAAATATTTAAAAACACATCTTCCCTAACTCCATTTGATTTTGTTTATGGATTCACGGCTGTAAATGACTGCTATGAATAACGTGTCTGCTGCTCGAGGATGCCTTTAAGCATTGTGTGTGACATTATTGCATTGCTTTTTGTTGGTGTTTGTATAAATGCTGCTTTGGCAAAAGTTGCGTTCAGTGTCTGGAATCTTTTTTGGGGTTTTCACATTTTCTTGAAAATACCAGAAATTTTGGCAGAGTTGGGTGCGACGAGGCAAACGTCTAACCGTTGCCGTCGTGCAAACTAATCAGTGGCGTCTCCACATTTGAGCACAAATCAGTGTTTTTTGTGTGTGTGTGCGTGCTTTCCTCATTTCTGCATGAAAGAAGAACCCAAGTCCCAAGATGAGTGGCTCGAACCCATGTCTGAATGCGAACGTGCCATTTCTCCAGCGTGGCAAACCGGGGATGCTTTCTGCTGAGGAGTTGGAGGAGTACACATTCTCCCTACAGTAAGTCACCTTAAATATGTGCGATGGCCTGTTTTGCCCCCTGATTTTGTATTTTACATTTTACTGTTATTATTAGTAATAGCACAATGTGTTGATTGATGCTTTTAGCAATGAGACTGCTAGCTTAGTGAAAAAGCTCATTAGCTTTGAGGTTGGTGCAGTAGTTGTACTGTGTATGGCCAGCAGGATGGCTAATGTAGTACCAACGCTGGTGTGATGTGCAGATTTGTCCCCCTGCTTTTCATTCAACCGGTGTTTCTGAATTCTTCTTTGGGGTTCCTTCTAACTAATGTGTATATTCCTCTGCACACAACCTTTAGCTAAATAAAAAATGCAGGGGGCATAAACAGCATTATATATTTTTATAAAATACCATTGCCATGGTAAAAACTGTCCCTTGTGTTGTGCCATGCATGTCATATAGGTTATGCTTATGTATTCTTCTGTTTTTTCACATAAAACATTGTAATGTAGAAGAGTGATGCCAAATTTCTATCACTGAAAAATCGTAGTGGAAATAATTGTTTTCTTTTCAGATATATATTTTCCTGAATGTAAAAAATTTAAGAAGGCATTTAGGAACACATTTTCACATTTCAGCAAGTGTAGAGAGTGCTCAGGCATCTGTAACACCACATACAGGAACTGAGGAAAATGCTAAAAGCCATCCATATTTGGCTGTGTGTTTAAAACACATCTGCATAAACAGATTACCTTTGAAAAGTGACATAAAAAAATATATTTTGTAGTGTGAGTTTTTTAAATGTATTATTGTATATATGCTCTGTTCATAGTTCTATTGGCATCTGTATGATATCATATGAGGAATGAACATATGTACCGTGATCTAATTTATCAGAAGCCTTTGGACTTTGGATCCTTGGTGACTGTGAGCACCCTACGGCTGAAAATAGGCCTACTCTGTGTGTGTAGAGTAGAAGGTGCAGAAGGGTGACGAACAGCATTAAAGCTCCTGTGCACTGTACACATTTTATTCTGCTGGAAAATGCTGAATCAATCTATATATATATTCCGGCTGTGGCATTCGAAATGAACAAGCATCAGGTATACTTAAATCCTTCTTCCTCGGAGCACTTTATACCTCGGCTCGGAACGGTAAACAAGGCACAGTTGTCAGAGGGTTTTTTGAAAATTGTGCACAGCTTTCACATCGATGTGTGCAGCACATTTAGAGTTTAGCATTCATTTCCTGATAATTGAGGGATATTACTGCCATCTAGAGAACCACCAGAGACTGCTTTCTTCCAGGGGATCGTTGTGTTTCATCCTACAGTAGATTATTGTGGTGTGTCAGCCTGTGTTTCTCCACAAGCGCCGACAGTAATACCACACACTATGTGTATACCTGCATATGTTTTGTCATAACTCATTGATTATGAAAGACACATTGCTGAAATTATATATTGTACAACATCTCAAAACTAGTTATGACAAATGCAGTATGTCCATATGTCTTTATGAAATGTATATAAAATTGTTCGCCCCTAATTCAAAGTGCACTTTACTGAAGGTTAACGAGTGATGCATACCTTAGTGTTCCTTGCTGCTGTGATATACTGTCTATGGCACAGTTTCATTCGAACTCAGTGTACAATAATATTTGGTCAATGATGAAACAAGTCATTTGTCGTTGGGGTATTGACACAACCGCTCGTTAAATGCCTTGATGCCTGTGATTTACTGTTTCACACCCTGCTGAGGAGTGCTTGTCAGTGCTAAGTGATTTACGCATCGGTGTGACATTTTGGATACGGTTCTGAAATTCTTGCATTTATCTGTACAGTTCCACGTTCCAGGCACTGGCAGGTGTACAACATGGGCCCACAGTGACGCCCATACCGTAAATCGCCAAGTCACAGGAAGACAAAAGTGGAAGTAGAGAAACCTTGATATATAATGAAATTCTGCTCACGCAAATAGTTTGAATAAAAGGAGAAGAAAAAAAGTTATTGGAATGACTAAAAAATGCCTCCTACAGAGTACAGTGAAAGCAGTACAAAAATGCCATTTGATATAAAGTTTCACTTGGTCGGCAGCAAAACTAGCTCACTGTTTCCAGCCTCTCTTCCTGTTTGATTATATTTTCCCAGCTTTTTTATCCTTCCAGATTTGCATATCAAAAAGTGAGCTACTCGTTACCAAACCTGAAAAGCAACTTCACAAAATATCCGTACGATAATAACCGTAAACCATAAATTACAATTTCAAAGAGAACACAATGCTGCAAATTGCGAGTATTGACAATAGCAGTCAATTTGAAAAAGATGAATCAACTATGGAAATACGGCAGGAATCATTTTATGGGGCTTTCTGTGCAGTTGTGATCTGTTTGAAGAGACATGAAAGGCATTCTGTGACCCGCCACCTTATTTGATGTCTGCAAGTACAGTCTTAACCACATTTCTTAAGGAATGTACACGAGGAATATTAAAATGTTTTATTAAGTGGGGTTTTGTTATTCATAAAGTCGTCTTGAAGCTGTGAGGTGGGGAAGTAATTGCTTATATATGCATTCTTCATGAAACGATTGACTTTCAATACTTCAACCCAAAATAAATATTGCCGTTTCTAGTACTTCTAATGATTGATTTCATAAGGTGGGCGCTTAGATACAAAGCCTGTATTATTCAGAAACATTTAATTGCGTGTGTTTATACAAGGTACAAACATCCCTGTTGAACAACCATTTATGAACCCCAGCTTGGATGTACTGTCTTCACTAGAACATGCCCCTATGTTTATGACATTGTTCAACATATTTATGTCAATGCTTTGCATGAAGTATTTTTTAAATATTTATTAATATATAAATTAAGTTCATCTCATAACGGGATGGATCCACACCGTGCACAGCCCGTCCACCAACGTTAACACCTCATTTTCTCTGTTTACATGTTTGTCCGTTAATTAGTCTGCGATGCATGTTTCACCAATGTTATCAAACTAAAAAAAAAAAAAAAAAAAAAAAGATTCTCTCGTTTTGGGGAAACCTGTTTTAATCAAACTCACTTTCACATAACAATTAGATCTAATTAGCCCAATTATCAAGACTCTAATTACACTGAAATGTACCCCCTAAATCTCATATCAATTATATCTGTGACTTTTCTTGTTAGAAAAAGAAAAAAAGGAGAAGAAGAAAGGGAGGAATATAACTGTGGCCTCGGCCTCTGGAGGCTGTGTGATGCCGTTCATATCTCGGCTCACACTCCTCTTTATATTTCTCTGCGAGAGATACTCTGTGAGCTTTAATCCAACATTTGAGCACATATTTAAAGTCTATTTTCCAAGCTCCATGGACAGTGCTATAAAATTGTATTGACCAGAGGTTAAAATACTAAAATGTATTGCGACCAGACTTGAGGACTAGAAATGTATCCAATCAAAATAATGTGTACAGTATAATTGCTGTACATGCTGTAATGGAGGAGTGTTTGGCTGTGACAGTATTTAGCAGGTTCGACAGTACACATTACGTTTATACTAGTTTGTGGTTGCTTGCCACTCCCTTTGGCCCATTACGGTGGTTGGTTTGTTGACAAGATGATAGTATGTACTGCAGTGTACCTATAGAAGGACATACGGATATCTTGCTCTAAGCTGATGGTCTTGACAGATGAAGGGCCTCTTTGTTTGTGCTGCGTTTGGTCAGCTGTACCTTTCCACCGAAACACACGATCATTGTTTGTCACCCTGCTGAATTTATTAACTGCTTTTTCAAAACCGGTTTTGTTGCGCTGAAAGGTTTTAACGGCTCAACAGAATACTACATTGTGAATATTGGTGTATTATTCACTTCACGTAACATTTGTTAAGTTATAGAAGCTGGCATAGTGCAGAAGGATTCATTTAGAACCATTCATTAAGGAGTCATTTGATTACTATGGAGGATGTTGTGAAATATTGAAATTATTTCCTTGTTGTAATGATCACTACTATTTGTTATTATATTTTCAACAAAAGGTGCAGTACTTTAATATGCTTAATGGGTAAGATACAGTACTCCTGCCTATGATAAAAAGTACAGCCCATATGTGATCATGCATTCTGTTTGTTTAGCATGAATAGTGTTTATAAGGGGGTATTGGGCCTGATGGCATGCTAGTGCCAACTGGACGAATAAAAGAGCCCCTCATTCCTTTGGAGCGGGATTCAGTCGAAATTCCAAACAGCTCTTAGCCCGAAAAAAAGAGAGAGAAAAAACCCTGTTAAATTCGTCTAGAACAAAGTGACCTATTTTTTAAGCCTCAAATGTTGGGAATCCATTTCCCACTTGTTCCCGGGCTGTCTCTGAGACGCTCGCTCGACGTGAGTCCCCGCCGATCCGCCCGTGTGTGACAACGCCGGCTGCGAACCACCACGGGGTCAGGACCAAGGCTCCTCCAGAGCCAGGGGGGGGGGGGGTTAGGGGCAGGGGGAGGGGCGTCGCTTGCATCGTCTGTCAGTCGCACTGCTCCGTGTCTCACAGCATTCTGAAGGACGTGAGGGCCCTGTCTTCCTGGCTGCATTCCTGTTTCTGCACTAAGTGCTGCTGGGAAACGGCGTACTGCAGTTAATGGGTCACACCCAAACATCGGCATTTGGGTAACGGCAGCAGAGACGTGAAGTCACATTTGTTTATTCGTTGTACGCTGCGCAACGTTGTACGTTGTACGCTGCAGGGGGCCCTGGGTGCTGAACAAGGTACGATAAGGTATGGCGTTCAGGAGAGCGGAACCCACAATGCAGTGCAGCAGCCGGTGTCTCTAACTGACAGAATGCAGAAATGCTACTCCTATTGAAACTCACCGGAGGTCAATCAATTCTGATGTAATTTGGCGCGGGGTTGCGGACGGAGGTGGTGGCGGTGGTCACCTCCCGTTCCTAGGGCCCTTTTTATGCGCTGAGAGAAGGCAGCAAGAGAAGGCGAGGCCACGGTTTGGCCCCCCGAGCGACTCCAGGCGCAGATGTTGGCCTCACCTCTCTCACTCTCGGGGTGGATGTGCTCACTTCAAGCAAATCAGAACTGTCAGCTCTGACAGGGGGCCCACTCCGACGCTATTGGCTGCGCCGGGGCGAGGTGGGCAGATGATTGGAGCAGGCCTTTGCATGGCCCTGCAGACTCACTCTGTTCCCACAGCCTCTTGATTGCGCGGCGGAGGGAGACACGTCGCGCGCTGTACAGGGTCAGCCTAGGGGCCAGAGGGCAGCCTTTTGTTCCTCTCCCCTTCAGCTCTGCCGCCACCTTCACCCGGCTCCCGTGCGTCTGCTCTGTGAGCAGGACTTCAGCAACCGTCAGAGAATCAAATTTAGTTTTGCAGTTTTGAGGTCATTTTTTTCTAAGCCACAGTAAATGATGATGTTTTCAAAAGTGATTTTGTTAAGCTTTTAATTATGTTTTTCTTCAATAAATTTCAAATTTCAATATATATATTTTTTCATGGTAATGAGACTGAAAAGGCTTGGATTTTTTTCTGAAAAAATAAGTAAAACTGTTTTGGTTTAACTATACACTGTATATCTTATCGAGGTTTTTAATTCATTTTATAAAATCTTTGTAAAAATAAGCTATGCATAAGAAAATTAATCCCAAGGAGAGTGCTTGGGTGTTCTAGCATGCACGCATCAAGTGCTTTAGATGGCCTTTACAGTGGAAAGGTATATGCATGTCCAAACAAACACTTCACCAGAGTTAATATTTTTCAGAGAATTACTTCAGGTGCCCTTTATAAGGAAGAATAAAATATATATTCAAGCAGCATACAGATAATTTATTTTCAGAATGCACATGAATGAATTTCTACAAAAAATACTTAATTGCACATCAAAATTATATAAACCTATTTGATTTGGCAGTCGAAAATGATGGTATAGATATTACATTGAGCAGAATTCATTTTGGTTATAAGATTACATTTCCACTTTCCCAGGCTTGTGTCCATCAACTCGACAAAAACAGAACCTGGATCTTCAAACAGCCCCGCTGATCCGTCGTCCCAAGTGCACGTCTGTTTTGGATTGTCTGTCCAACCGCAGTATAAAGAGCTGCTGGAACACGCCCAGTCTGACCTTTGACCCCGCTGGGGAGACACGCCTCTCTAGATGGCTGAGCTCCTTCAATCCCATTACCGCCAAACATGTACAGCACGGCTTTCCCCTCTCCGCCGTTTCTTTGGGTGCTGATACAATTTGTTCTGCATTGTTTGGCCAATTCAATGGCAAAGGACTGATCCCTTTGAAGTCGCACAGTCCCACAGAAAAAACAAAACAAGCGCTGATCTTGGTAATCTTGCATAGGTAATAATCTGGAAATAAAGGTGATTACCAAATGAGAAAGGAGGCTTTAATGGGCTTGGCATTTTTGTCTTTGAAGAGATTGGGGGGGTTGAAAATCTGTCTGCATCTTGTCTGATTCTTTCCTTGGCTGCCTGGTCTCCAGTGGAGATACAACCTGAAAATCGTCTCTGGAGGGTACGTAGCCAGCGAGGCCCATGGCGCAGGGATTAGCACGTAGCCTGCCACGTCTCCTGATTGAAGGGTGCATTCTCTGCAGGCGCCGTTCCCCTGGATGGAGGGTGCGGTGCAGCAGTGATAAGGAGGCTCCAGTGATGCTGGTTTGACGCACTCGGTGTCTGCGGGGAGCGCGTGCGGCGACGTGGGGCTGGTTCGCCTGTCTGGCATGGAAAGGGCCTCACAGGTGTGTTTGGCTGGCAGTTCCCCCTCCCCCCACGTACCCCCTACGGTGAGACATGCGAGACAGCACACCGTAGTCATGTGTCCTCCTCCTCCTCCTCCTCCTGTGCCTCAGCTTAGGGAAATCACATAAACGGAATCAACTAAATCATAATTGCAATAATGGTGCTAGTAATGTGTAATCACATCATAGCATAAGGGCAGCCATTATCTCTCTGGCTTGCATTGCAACAGTAATGATGCGTTGGTGCCGTTATTGAATCCAAGAGGATGTAAAAACCTAATAAGCAACTTTAAAACAGTGGATTGCATTAAAGGTCAAAGTGACACATAGGCTATGGAATGTGATCTACGTAAATGTTGTGTTTAAGGGAGGACAGGGACCCCTTTCGCTTTCTTTTTACCCCCGGTGCTCGCTAATCAGATTTTTTTTTCCCCCAGAAAGTTTATTAATCACACAGGGATCTGCCATTTCCTTGTTTCTAAATCCTCCAGTGCTGTCGAATGGGTCTATAAAATTCCACATGTTGCATTTATTAAAATGGCTACCCTACGTACACAAATCAATCTGCTTTCACGGAGAAGTCCAGAAGTGTCACGGGCCAGGGTGATGTGCACAGCTGCTCCATAGAGCGAACTCCTATCCAGCCCCTGTGATCCCACACAGACGTTTATTGGGATTCCAACACTTAACTGCTTCCCTGCATATGAAAAGCTCTTGCCAGCTATTAGTCAAACAAGGTTTTTCTAATTAAGTGGAACATCTTTCTTTCCAATACTTTTGATTAGGTTAGAGAGCTCCTGCTCCCATCTCCTCGTCTCTCAGCTGCAAATAATTCCGATAATTTGGCAGTGCGGCGTTACGAGTCTAATTACGTGACGTATCTAATTCCGCGGCTGAATCACATCGTTATTCTCTTTTACAATACCCTAAATACCTGCTGCTTTCATATTTTCTCAATGAAACTGGCCTGTTGGTATCTCCCGTTGCCAGCTGCATTTAGAAGCTAAAGCCCGTGGAACTGTAGATTTCAATCTAATTGCAGAACTGTAAAAAAAACTGTAAAATAAATCTGAAGGAATTAAATTGTTTTAAAACGCATAAGCCCTCATTACTCAGCTAGACCCAGAAGGCATCCAAATCACTAAATCATCTGAAAGCTTGTAACTGTAGTGATAGTTTTTTGGGGGGCTGTGGCTGTGCTATCATGCCAAGCTCGGTGATGCAGCAGAGTTCAAATGTAATAGATTTGGGTAGAATTTTCTGGTGAAAGAAACAAACATTTGGAAAGAAAATTAAACCTTTCCTTCCTTTTCCATTACAACACGAGATAACAAAGTTTTAAATTATGGTTTCCTTTATACATTTGATGTAGTAAGATCTGACATTTGAGTGGTTAAATATCCGGAGAACATCAAAATAGAAATGGACGATTTTTTTTGCGCATCCATTGGAGCCCCATTGGGGCGGTTTATCCACTGCCCCTAAATGCAATTGATGGCACGCAGAGCCCCAGCTTATTGGTGTAGGTGGAAGTTTCCTGTGAGCGATGGTCTAAAGTCAGATTTGCGTTTTTCTTCCTAATGGTTAAGGTTATGATTTGGGTAGTTAGCTGGTCCTGTATCAGTGCTTAGGGGCCTTGAGCCAAGCTGTTAGCTGCAGCTGAAGGTTTGATAGCGATCAAGATCAAGGTGGGGTTATTGTGTGATGAAAAAACATGGTGGTGATCTACAGTGTCGATTCCTTGTTAAAAACGGTGTTTTACACTAGGTTTCCAAGATAAATGACAACTAAAGCGTCTTGAAGGCAATTAGTGAGTTCACTATCTACCAAGCAATTGGTTTATTTTTTCCCCTTTACGTTGGACAAGCTCTCCAAGCTTATCAGAGATACTCATTTTCTATGGAGTAACCTAGCTAAGCTAAGCATTGACATATACAGAATTATAGTATTGTAAAAATAAAAATTAAATACAATACATTTACAAAAGGAACTAGTCTGTAGTGAATTGGTGAACTGCAATGTACAGTAAGTAAAAGTTTGCTAGATAGTTGCTTGCCTACTAAGAAGTGTACGTTTCTTCCAAATAACTTTATCTGAAAATTACCTAGCTATATTGTAAATTATACAGTTTAATATTTCTTTCGGGAAGTTTCCTCCCATTATAATTTTTTTACCTATGAAATGGGGACTAGACTACAACTTGATAGCTAGCTAGTTCACTTTGGGATGTCACCACCGGCAACCTCCATAGAGGTTGCACCAAGAACCATTTTGTTTTTAACCATGTCGAACTAGCGTTCAATAACTGAGTATAGCTACAACAATGCATTCATTGTTGTAGCTATACTAGCTAGCGCTAGCTATCAAACATAAAAAAAAGCAAATTCACATGATAGGGGGGTTGCAACCAAATAGATCAAATTGATGGCATCGTCACAATTATACCTGTAGTTGCTAGCTACACAATGAATGCATTAAAGCAGGACTATTCAATTTCAGGCCTCGGGGGCCTAGGTGTCTGCAGGTATTTGCTCCAACCACACATTATACCACCTGATTTCACTTAATAGCTCACCTCCTGGACCAAAGAGGCAAACTAATTAGTGAAATCAGGTGGTGTAGTGCATGTTGGAGCAAATACCTGCAGACACTGTGGCCCTCGAGGCCTGGAATTGAATAGCCCTGCATGAAAGACACAGGAAACAGGAAAACCTCAAATTCTAAATGATGATCTGGTATGAAAAGGTATGATGCATGTGCTTTATTTTTTTATGAACCGTGCACATTGCTTTTAATTATAATCCACGTTTTGTTCATGTTTTAAGCTTACTTATGCACAATAATTCGTACTTAAAAGTTCATCCCGCCCCACCCCCCTTCTCTGGTCAGCGGCCTCGCCCGATTACAAGTGATCAAAGACAGGCTCTACCCGCACGCAAGTGCTCACACAGGTTCTACCTTCACTCAGGTGCAATACAGTCATGATTCATCAGATCTATGTCATCAGGCTGACCAGGTATAACCTTTTGCGCGTACCACATACAGTACAGTATGCATACACTGTGTGATTTAGAGGAATGTGATATCACTACAGCATCTATCAGCAGCACGTCATCTGACATAGCGCAGTGTCCCTTATCCCCAGTGTCACCAAGGCCTGTTTTCTGTTGCCCCCAGAGATGTACTGTAGCATGATGTGGGTCCTACGTTTACAGCATTTCCTCCCATCTCAGTACACCCAGAGACACATCCTCATACGATGACAATGTTCCCAGCATCAGTGAAAATATTGTTCTGCTTAATTACCTCTGGGCATGTAAATCCAGCGTTTCCACTGCGAACAGCGAGAACAACATTACACGGTACCCCTTGAAGCTTTGATTGAAGCCTCCTCGCATTTTGGTTTCAACACTCCCGTGTTTCGCAAGGTTTTCCTGGGGGCCAATTAAGCCAGAGGAGCACGCATAAACACGGCATTCTTCCATCCGTCTTTGTAGCACTTCTCAGATTTTGTTTCCTACGATATGATACAATCTTGTGTTTTAACTCTTTGGCCGCCGAGCCCAGACATTTCCCAAGCAAGAATAACACACAGTGATATCTAACCCACTTCTCTATTTGTTTGTTTGTTTTTCGTTTTTTTTACATTTACGTACGGTCTCTCTGTGTCTTGGAAGATAAATAATCATTCCTTTTTAATGTGTGAGTATGTTGTGAGAGAGCTGCAGCACAGCTCTCTATTTCACTGTGGCAACTGAAGAGGGGGGGAAAAAATGCAGTTGTAGAGGAGACTGAGATGACTTGTTTTACATCAAAGCCCCTGTACTGAATTCTGTTGGACTACGAAATGCTCCTTGAAGATCAATCCTACTTAGATGTGTTCTAAAAACACTATGCTATGAAGAAGACACACTCCGATAGATCTTATCTGACAATTTTCCATTAGTCACTAAAAAAACACAGCATTTTCCCCGTTCAGCAGTGCTGTGCTCACATGTAGTTTACACGGTGTGAAAATTCACATATGCAGAACTGCAGAGTGTACAGCGCTGCTCTCAAATGACGACTGAGACATTATTGTCACAGGGTTCTGTATATTGCCTCTAGTAAGGTAAATACTCAAACCAGGAACACTTCAATGATTTCACTTTATACAAGCGCTCTTGTTTATTTATTCATTCTTAATGCGGAGAGGGAATGCCAAGTGGGTGTGGGTCTGAATGTGAATAATTAACCGTATGTGTAACAGTCATTTGGAGCTTAGATATAGCAAAATGATCAAATACATGTTACAAAAATAAAACAATTACAGTTTGTTAAATCAACTTCCTATAAGATGACATATGACTGGATCGTAACAATATGTGCTCTGACTGGTAAGTTCTCAGTAGACGATGGAAGGGCTTATACAGACTTCACGTTTGCTTTTTTTCCAAAAGTAAAAAAGTGAATTGTTATTGTGTGTTTTAGTTAAGGCCAATTGTCAATTCTGTCCTCCTGTCACTCAAGTCAAACATTTGTGTAATTCGAAAGCGAATTTTTTTTCATCTTCTCGCAGTTCTCTCTGTTGTTACTGTTCAACACCTCATATAACCAGAGCTGTAAACAGAAATGAATCTTCTCCATTCTTCTGCACTTCCCACTTTAGCAAGCTGCTCGTAACACATTTGCATTTACAAACGTGGCTTACAGTACACTTAACTACGGCATGCGGCGTGCGGCGTGCACACGAACGTAAACGTCAGCATACATTCTGGAAGGATTGCACCTTTTTTTCCCCCCGACATTTTGTGCGCTGAAAGAGGTAATGTTAGAAAAATACTTGAATGGTTTATTTAAAAAAAAAAAAAAAAAAAACAATGCCCGTGGCCTAAATCCAAAAAAAAGTGACAGAAAATAACTTAATCCTCAAAATAAAGGATAAGTCCAGTCTTTAAGTGGCTCCAGATTTAGAGCTTTAACCAAAGGCAAAAATATTTCTCAGGGTTACCTTCATGTTCTGTTCCCTGCAGCCATCTCAACATAAATCTGCTGGAAACTCAATGCCACTGCCTCACTAAAAGTCCATCATCACCAATACCAACTTAAAGGCTTAATGCTTGTTACCACTTGCTGTTCACTTCATGCTATTTTTAAAGAGCATTAGTTCCATTTCCATGTTATATAACCACAAAATATCAAAGAAATACTTTATTTTATAAAATATACAGGATGGAGGTCACTGAAATGCTCTTATTCTTCTTATTTTTTTATGAAGTAACACAAAATAAGTTAAGTTTGTTAAATAATATTTTAGAAATATTAGGCAATATAATTCAAAGTCAATAAATTTTTCTTCAATGATACATAATAGTTTAAGAGAAATAATATAACAATAATGAATTCATATCTTCAACCGCTGCACGCTCAGGCCTTAATTTGTGTAGGCCGATGCTGTCTGACGGATTAGGCCAGACACTCACCCACTCTACCTCCTGCTTCTTATTTCATTTTTTATATATAACGGAAGGTGCAAAAATGAAATTTCAGTGGCGATAACAGATTTCACATCAGGTTACATATTTCCCTTTGAAGAGTCCCTTTGTTGCTGCAGCTAAAAATATTTATATTCATAAATCATCAATATCTTAATTACGAGGATGATGAAGTCAAGTTTTATTTACTCTTTTTTGCTTAATGTCAGTTGACAAGGTGGCACCCTCACTTCATCTCTAGCATTATTTTGTCTACCGAGTAATTTCACTATTCTAGACGTGCAAAACATTAAGATGCATTCCAAGGAAGAATTTATTTGATAAAAGTGTTATATATATATATATACAGTATATGAAACTATATTGTACGGCACAAAGCAGAAATGTTTAAAAACTAGTGCATGATTGCAGGTTTTGCATTTCCTCTCCCTGCATTGTACTGTATGTTAGCAACATGAATGTTTTCCTCTAAACTGTTGACTATGCATTCAGAATGAGACTAAACTTTCACATGCCTAAAAGCTCAAACTGATCCAGTGCTAATGTTTTTTTGAGAAACCTGGTAACGTCAGATAATTTAACACTTCAGAAAGCGCGTTCCTTCGGGGTTGGAGATGTTCACTTTAGTTTATTGTGACTTGATGTAAGAAATTGCTGGCAACACCCTGTGACTTAATTTTCTGCAAATTGAGCTCATTTGGACTCAAACATAACACTTGGTCGCAGAAAACAGCAATCTATTCTACCCGCAACTACTTTACTCTTTAGGCGTAAAATGCTATACATTTCCCTAGATGTATATCCCAGCTGCCAACTGCCTTTGAAGTAGCATAACTTGATTAAAAAAACTGTAAATATCAGCAGTTAATTACCCTCTACAGTCGAGTGGTGTTTGTTAAATTCATTAAGAATAAAGTAGGGTGTGCACACATCCAAACTAATCACAGGTGTAAGGTAAGGACAAAGGTAACAGTATGGAGAAATAGCACCTGCTCACTGCTGCTGCTCCTGAATGTGTTTTATTGCGCAATTGCAAAGACAAGGTTTTTCAACCAAACAGGCCTTCGTCATCTAAGGTGAATATCACAGAGGCCCGAATATTTCTACATTCATATTGGCATCACATGAATAAATACCGCTAAATGCATCCAAAAATAAACCACAGGAAAAAGCAGAATCTTATTTTTTTGTTGTTGTTATGGGTTCAGAACACCGTGTACAGCGTATTGTTTATTGAGGTTGGGTGGGAGAAGATTTGGACAGATCTTATTTTGTTCCTTAGTGTAATTGTTCGGTTCCAATCTTCATTACCACCCCAGCACTCCCCCTTCTCCTCCCGAGCTCCATCTCTTCCCCATGAAAGAGAATATGTGAGCAGACGCGGGCGGGTTGCGGAGAGGAGGAGGGAGGCAGGCCTGACTCGGCGTTGCGCTGCCGTTCCCAGGTCTCGGTGCTGCGGCAGCGGGCGGGCCGGCGGAGGGGCTGCTGAGCACACACATTTGGCTCTCCGCATGTTCCTGTCAGAGCTGGGCCTGTCACAGTGGCGCTCTCCAGAGTTCTGCTTCATTATGCTGCTCCTCGCTTTGATCTGGTTTGTGAGGCTCTACCTGCACTACGGCAGCCAGTGGCTCTTCCTCCAGGCCATCGCGGTTCCTGTCAACAAGTGAGTGTGCTTCCTTTGATATGCCTGCGCGCGCCAAGCTCAGGAGGGAAGGCTGGAGCGGGAGAGCGGAGAGCTTCGGCAGCATGCTTACAACACCGACACCCCCCCCCCCCCACCCCACAAAATGATTCACTACAGATACTTTGTGCTCCTCAGAAAAGGAGCCCTTTTACCAGCGTTGCAGGAGTGTGTCTAGAGCCGCTCTTTTCAACACGCGAACTTCCTGTTAGTGTGCAGTAAGCATTCGCTGTTTGTGTGGTAAAACAGCTTTATGTAAAAAAGAAAAACACATAAAAAAGTATAATCTAATTTTATAGGATTAAGTCACTTTGTCGTATTGAAATAACCTGTCATTTTAATTTAATTATTTAAACTCCCTGGGACTAGTTTCTGTGAAATGTTAAGGTATTTTATTAAGTTATTTCTGACTGAGCATCACTCAGTAGGAGTAGAGGCTCTCTCTCTCTCTCTCTCTCTCTCTCTCTCGTCTCTAGCTCGCTCGCTCTCTGTCTCTTTCTCTCTCACACACACACACACACACACACACACTCACGCTCATCACACCCACATGAATAAATATATATGTAGTAAATTATTTTGAATTTTGTGAATCAGGAAAATTGTTTTCAGTTTAGCTTTAAAGTACACATTTAGAAACAAAATTATGACAGTGCAGGTAAAACCTATTTTTCCAGCTGATTACAAATTAAAATTCCGAACAAGGAAATTAATCTGACAGAACAGATACAAGCAAAATAGAGGGGTCACCGGCGGATGACAAGTTCCACATGTCCTCTGTTTCCCTCCCAGCGCTTCTTCCCCCCCGCACCGGACGATGCTCGCGACCGTAGTGCTGTGACTGTCGGGGATTAGAAACACCACAGTCTCCCGGGGCCTCCGGATATCCGCGGCCCTGCCGAGCGGGTCCTTCAGGAGCGCGGGCATCTGGCTCAGTGCCTGCGTGGCTGTAATTAACCACGGCACCCTCGCAGGCCGGCCTCTCGTGCGCGCCAAGGGGGGGGGTCAGGTGTCCCCAAAAACATTGCGCGGGCCTTGCTCGTCACGTCGTAGGGGAGGGAAAGCGATGATTCACGCCACTCTATGCACATTAGCTGTCAGGATGTTTCCACAGAAACTGAATATGAAGCATCAAAACAAGCTGGCATTTATAATGACATAATCTAGAGTATTATTCAAGATTATAAGTAAATACAGTACTTTTGTTTAATTTTGTCACAGAAGTGGACATGCCAGTAAACGCTGAATTATAAAAACATATAACGTATCAGGACATGCATGTCAAAGTCCTTCCTAATGATGGAAATTACAGAACTATAACTGTGAGCTTGCAAGCATTTATGGCGAGAAATTGTTGAATTTCTAGAAAGTTTAAACCGAAGGGCACATTGAAAAGGGATGATCTTGACAACACGCGGACGCGGAGTTGATAAATTATTATAGAAAATGACAAAAGCCACTGCAAACACGGCAAAAAAAACTATGGATCAGGGGAAAAGTCAAATGGACCGCAGTGGGTTTAATGGAGAGGATCTGAAAGGGAGTCTTCTCCATCAGTAAATCACAAGGGAATTAATGGGCACAAAATGGACTCCACTCACACAACCACAGCTTGTAGATGGTAGATTAGGAAGCTCATGAGCCTTGGTGTAAACTGAAGGGGACACAGACAGCTTTCACTGTTTTAGGTCAAATTAGGTAAATGTAAAAGGCAGCAGCAATTTCTCACCCGTATGGGAACAAAAGATCCAACACATCAATGCTGTTTTTTTTTTTTTGATCTGTCTTGAACCTGAATTTCTTTACTGTGTGTATTCCAAATTTCACTTATTTTCCCTGTCAATCTGTCATCTTAAAACACAACAAATTTACAACAACAAAAAACGTCCAGGTAAGTGTTCAGTTATGTATTCACACGCTGTGGCTGTGTGAGTTGGCGGTGAAGCGGCACGTGTTGTGTTATACTGGAGAGCACAGCCTCTTCATTGTCAGCGCTGTGTAAAAGCTGGCTTCCCCCTGCTCTCTCCCCCCCCCAACCCCCTTCAGATTCCGGTTCCATCCCCACACCGTGGATCTCGTCTACCAGAATTCCTTGCTTCATACCCGCGAGGAGTTGGCGATGGTCGTGGTTGGACCCCTGACCTTGAACGCGGTTACGTTACTTCTGGTTCTGATCAGATGGGGCTGTCAGCTAATATTGAGCTCATTCCCTTCCTTCTTGTCAAAGTTTATCATGGCACTGGGAGTGTGGACAGTGCTCGACCCTCTGGCGGTCTTTGCAGTGGATGCAGTCCTGGGGGTAAGTCACTTAAAATAACTTGGACACTTGTGCACTTTAAATAGAAGTTCACTCTATCTTGGCAAAGTGACTTTAGGAGGGGGGAAAACAAGGTTAGATGCATGCCTTTTTGGCAGCGGTTTCAGTTTTTTTTTTTCTTCCTTTGTCGACCATCTCCAAATCATTTTCAGTGATTGCAAATTGTTTTCAGAGGGGTAGATGAGAACCTATTTGCACCTCCAGCGGGGTATTAGAATCGCCACTGCCTGGAAAGTGCGTGTGATTCATAGTGGTTTACAGCTACACTGTTAGATTACATCTCGCTACTTAAATTCTGCACACGCTACATCGCCATGCTTTGAATTCCAACCGTTATCGTGGCATTCGAATAGCATGGATCGTAGTGCACCAGACAGAGCAGAAACAAATTCTGTATATATGGCTAGATACGTGTGTATGGATAAAGTCAATTATAACTTATAGAGGTCTAAGGAAGTCACTGTGTTCAAACACCTATCTGCACATTTAGAAATGTGTACGGTACAATTGGCTTGGGCATCCTTACGGAAAAAATCATGAGATTCACGTCTATAGCACAAATTTACACACCACATATTGCCATGGGTGATCACATATATACAGTGGGTGTAAAAACTATTCACCCCCTTTTGGCATTTTTAGCATTTAACTTTCTTTCTTCACGGAGTCAACATTTATTTAATTGGGATTTCTTGCCACTGATCAACACAAAATACTCTATAATGTAAAAAAAAATTCACCTTAAGAAAAATTACGAATTTTGTTAATTCATTAAAAATAACACGTACACATGTGGTTTTTTTTGGCACATTTCACATTTGAATTCATATGATTTTTTCAAGTAGGACGGTTTCTGCTACATTTCTGACACATTAAGTGACAGCCGAAATATGACTCCCCAATTTGTGAGAAATACAGAATAAACTCTCTTTACACAGAGGTGTTCTGCGGGTCCTTTAACCCAGCACAGGGCCTCTGTTTCCCCTGAGTGCCAGAGGGGTGTTACTGGGTGTGACTGGGGCTCTTGTGTCTCCCCAGCGGCTCACCTACAGCCCCGAGGAGCCCACAGCAGACTCCTCCAAGCTGTACTGGCACTTCCACCGGACCCAGCACTCAGGCACGCCCGGAGTACTGATCACACTTTTAATCTACACCGTCCTCTTCCTCTGCTCCCTCACCATCCTCTACATCTACTTTCTGAGGTGAGGGGAGGCCGAACCCGCTTTCAAATGCTATGTCATTTGGCCCTTTTCGAGGGGTCTTTCAGTTCAATTGCTATAGTGCTTTGTCCTTTACCTGTGTGCATTGTAAACAGATATTGCATTTTGAGGGGGACTCTTACACTGTATTTGTTTTACATTTTATTTCTTCCAAATAGCAATGAACAAGAGCATACAAACAGCCTTCCAGTTTATTTGACAATAAAAAAAAATAGACATACACAATCCAAAAACATGCCCTTGATACATGACATCACATTAATACACACTGCAAATTGCAGAGGATAACACAAAAAAGTTGGCAAAAAGCCAACGTATTTCCATTTTGGCCTCTATATAAAGCTGACATAAGTTGTGAATGACGTAACACACTTTGTGGGGACCCTCCTGCACACTTGCAGGCGTATTGCTCGGTGCAGGTAGCCAGCGGACTAATATAATAATAATATAATATATGCCATTTAGCAGATGCTTTTATCCAAAGCGACTTACAGTAGTGAATGCATACATTTTCAGTATATGTGGCCCCAGTGGGGATTGAACCCACAACCTAAGCGTTGCCAACGCTGTGCTCTACCAACTGAGCCACAGAGAACCACGCACTACTTAACCTTTTCCCTTAAGAGGACAGGAGCTGAAGACAAGCTCCGCCCACTATGCTTTACCAAAGAACCCAGGACTTGGACAAAGGCGCCTGATATCACTGGACCTGTAGGACCACAGAGGTTACATGTAATTATATTAAAGGCTGATAAAGGCTAAGAGTGTAGGAAACAGGTAGAATGCTATAGAATAGGTCGAATATTATTCATGTTTTATTTTATATCTCATAAAATAAATATTGAATAATATTCTACCTGTTCTACAGATACCCAATCCACCCTCACAATGCACATCACTGAATAATTTAGACAATATTTAGACACAATGAAACAGAGAGAGAGGGAATTGCCAAAGTAAAGGAAACGTCAACATAAAGTGTCTTAATAGGGCGTTGGGCCACCGCGAGCCACCAGAACAGCTTCAATGCACCTTGCCATAGATTCTACAAGTGTCTGAAACTCTGGAGGGATGCAGCACCACTCTTCCACCACCATTTGATGTTTTGTTGATGGTGGTGGAAAACACTGTCTCAGGCGCCGCTCCAGAATCTCCCACAAGTGTTTAATTGGGTTGAGAAGATCTGGTGACTGATGTGCACTACGGATGGGGGCATTGTCATCCTGGAAAAGACCACTCCCATCAGGATAGAAATGCTTCATCATAGGTGATCACTCAGAATAGCTTTGTATATATTGGTGTTTACATTGGCCTCTAAGGAGTTGAGTGGACCTAAACAGCGTCAGGAAAATGCACCCCATGCCATAACAGAGCCACCAGAGCCCTTAATTTAAAGTATTTCCTTTATTTTGTATCTCTTCACTGTACTTGCCATGCATGTACTTTTAAACACAATGTTTTTGTTTCTAGAAACAGTTACATTGTTTGTTGTTTTTTATTATGCTTTTTTTTCTTTTCATAAAGGAGCATGACTCCTTATACTGCCATTTTGTACTTTGATGTTGACTTTGAATTTGTCTCTGACCTTCCTAGTGGCTGAAATGTGTCACAACACTTAAGCACGCAGGAAGAACCACCCAGAATTATGAATTATCATTGGATATTTTTGGAGTTTGGGCCTCCAGGGATGTTCTGCCGATGAAGAGCAGGGGCCCCTCTGAAACGCTCTGAAGCTGTCTACAAGCTTCTACTCGTTCATAAACACATCTTTACAAGACCTCGCTTTTTTTCTCTCTCTTTCCATAAAGCAAACATGTTGATTTAATCTGATTCGATCACAGAGTCCTTTGTGGTTACCATTTGCTGTTATAATCATAACTGAATAACCATGTTCAGTTCTTGAAATTCAGTGAATCGTGCAGTGGGTGCATATCGAAAGGTAGTGCTTTTGCTAAAACATTTTTTTTTGCATAAAAGTCATTTGCATAAAATGAATACAAGACATTCTGAGCGCATAGCTGCTTCCTGTCCTCTATGAATATTCAAATCAGTTGTTTATAAATATGCTGTTGGGTGGTGGAAATCTGTGAGAAAATCCAGTGCTTTTTAAATCAAGAGACACCTGCTGGTGGACCTACATGCCATGTTTTTGTGTGGCTAAGCCTAACCCTAACCCTACTCTATGTGGCAGCGTTAGAACCCCATAATTAAGGCACAAGCATCACATGAAAAATATTAGGAAATATAGGGTTGACTTATAGAGTTGCCTTATTCAGGATATGACCTTCACTCTCCCCAAAAGACGCTCTATGCATTATGATTCCATGTAAATATATTTTTATCACAATGCATTTAATCCCTGCACGCTCTTTGATTTGTATTTATTTGTAATTATTATTGTCATAAATTTAGGGTGAGGGGCAACCAACAGTGCCCCAGTCTCAGACTATAACACTGTTCAATAACCCAGTCCATAAAAAATGCTGCTTCGTGCTCTCCCATTTCAAAACAACAACAACAGTAATATGCGATCCGCGGCACACAATAAAAGTAATCCTTATTGAATTAATCAGTTTTTCTCCGTCTAGAAATACTAGGTAAAGGGTGACATCTAATTTCTGTAAGCACTGTTTATCAAGTTTGACTAAATGGGCAATATTAAAACAGGAGCTCAGAATAATGACTTCTGCCACTCACAGGGATGTGGGTTCTATTGAATGTAGGGCAGGGAGCTGAGCAGGGCTGATAATTTTATGGGTTACAAATTCCTATTGGCTGTCAGGAAGAGCTGTGACACAGCGTGTGACCTATTTCTAAAAAAAAGCCCGGGGGCCATACGTATAGATAGAATGAACTGTTATCCTTTTTTAATTACATTTTAGGCAGGCCTGGTTCGTTCGCTGCAAAATATTTTACTGATTTTTCATCCAAAACCTCGCAAATAAAGGCTATGCGATGTGACAGTGATAGCGGCGTTATTGCATTAAAATGATTACAAGGTAAACCCCCGTCCGTTTTAATGGATGACGAACGGGCTGGTCTCCCGGTTCTTTTGAGCGCGTCCATGCCGGCCGGGATGCCGTCTGTCTGAGGGGCTCAAAGGCTGAGACAGACCTATAGATGATATGTCAGCCTTGAATGTGTCGTCTTTTTCTGTGTTATCTTTGGGGTGAACCTGCTGCACAGATGCAGAAAGTTAGTCTGGGTGAGTGAAATGTAGAAATCTGTATTGCTCAGCTATCTTTCAATGCACATATATTTTTTATTATTGTATGTAACCTAGTGCATGGTAGCATTTAATGAAATGGCTTCAAGTGTACATTTTCAGCAAGGTACAAACACATAACCCTCTTTATACATTTGGCTATTGTACATGTGGCACAAAGAAGGAGCAAAACACAGAATTATGTTAAGCGAAGGAAACATAAATAGAGTTTGCGTTTTTTATTCATTATTCTTCGGTTTAAAAACTCCAAGAAGGCACTCCGCCATATTTGTTTGGTAAGTTATGGCAAACAGTGTTCATCGTTCAACATAAACAGCCAAGGAATTTCTGTTTTGCCACTGTCTTATTGGTTTATAGATGCTTTTATGTATTGAATGTATTTAAATATATTGCCATAATCTATCAAAATATGGGTAAATATACAAATAACTGTTTTTCAGATATTGCGATATATTTTTCAAACATTGCTGTGGAATAGATTAATATTTTCCAAAATGTCCATATATGGAATATATTGTTGTGTATTCCATTTCTGTAAGGGGAAGAACACTGTGTGATAACAACACTTATCACTGTTGTGTTAAAATAAAACCCTGTAGATAGTGTTTCATTTTTTTCACTGAGCTGCTTTTGAAGTGGTTCTGGAAAATGAGCTGGAACGGTCTGACAATCCCAAACACTCACAAATCTTCATGCAATCTCCAATCTGTTTACAATTTATTTGAATCCACTTTTTTTATCCTGCCTGGATACATCTATTCCAGTGGTTCAAAACCTGGGTCCTGGGGACCCACTGTGTATGCTGGTTTTTGTTCCAACCATAATTGCAACCTCTGAATTGTAAGTAGCTGTTAATTGTTCTTAATTAGACAGCTTTAATTTCTATTAAAACATGATTTCCTCTCTTAAGGCTATATTATGTCAGAAATAGCTATGCATGCCATGGACAATAAATGTCCCATATTCACATCCCAGGACTTTAAATCAGTCAGATCAACTAATGATCTCATTTTCTGTAATGTGCTATATGACACGATTCCTTTAGAAAGAGGTTACCTTTTTTTAATTGATTCAATTATAGACTGGCAGGTGAAATCAGTGGGGGCCTAATTGTTGAAAGTCTGGACACCTGGTCACTGAAACTAAACCGTTTGTGGAAAATGAAGCGTTCAATGACAGAGCAATTGGCAACGAGCCAAACCTGCATTGTGTTAAAATAAGTTTAAGGAAAAAATGATGGAAGAACTTAGACATGTTTTCTACAGCTTTAATCGATCAAGAGATTGGCCATAACAAAAAAACAGCATACACAGTGGGTCCCCAGGACTGAGGTTGGGAACCACTGAATCTATTCAAGCATTGCACAGTACTGTAACTCACAATATTTGTTTCATGTAATGCTTACTGCAGTTCAACATTTCCTGCAACAGCATGTCCGTGTTCAGTGTTTCAGCAGATAACAGCAAAATGGCATAGTTCATTTAGGTCTGTTGGAGCTCAACACTACCCAATGAAAGAAAGGTTAGCTGTGTGTTCTGTCACAAAATTGAAGGGTAACTTCACAAAAAAATGAAAATGTAAAATGTATGTTCCTAAACTTACATTTTTTTAGATATGCAGATGGAAGACCAAGTTACTTTTTTCCCAGAAAATCTCTTATTTCCTTATGGTTTCATGATTCATGATTCGGTGTCATTGTGTGACATTCTTCCTTTCAAATGCATGAGCATGCCTGATTTATAACTCTGCAAGATGACTTTTTTTTTTTTTTTTTTTACAAAACGCATTCTTAAAAACATGTACAGGTGGCTGTCCTGAAACTTTTAAGTTGTTTTTAATGATAATGTTGATGCTTTGAAACTCAACTTCACTTCAGAATCAGAATCAGAATCGGGTTTTATTGGCCAAACATCCTTTTACACATGTAAGGAATTTGACTCCGGTTCACAGTAACTCGCACTGTACGTAAATCACAATCAACAATCAACAATCAAATCACAATCAACAATCAACAACAACAAGTCCCGATACTGCGCTGTGAAGATGGCTATGCCTTTTCTGACATTTAGCAGCAGGCTGGAATACTGCTTTAATAGATTTAACATTCTGCACAAAAAGCCACAAACCAGCATAGTGTACAAAGTGTAGACCATGTCAATAGATTAGGCTAGCATTTATAGCCTGTATGCATGTGTGTGTGTGTGTGTGTGTGTGTGTGTGTGTGTGTGTGTGTGTGTGTGTGTGTGTGTGTGTGTGTATTTGTATGTATGTGATCAAGAAAATTCTTTAAAGAATCAATGACAACAACCTGATTTGTAAATGATATTTGCTGCAATTCACAAGGGGTGGCAGCAGAGCAGTGCACTCTGGGAATTCTACCAGGTTAGATAGCCTGGGGAACATTACAAAGCTACAAATTAATTTCAAATTTGCATGTTTTCAAAATAAACAATATGCTTTTCAATATAGAGACATGCTATAGTAAAGGTAAGATGCCATGTAGAAAGTGGACCAGGTTGGAATAAAGTTGGCAAGGCATCATGGGTACTTCAGGGTCTATGTCATTAACTGCAGGTGTGAGCAAAGAGGTGAACTTTTTTATACTTCTTTTGACATTTGGCCCTTACTGACTTTCTGAAGCTCTGAAATGATAATGCTGTGTGATCCCTTTTTAAGAAGACCTGCCCTTCCCATTTCAGGCTGCACAACGACGGTCGAATGCTTGACATCTTCCAACGTTTGCACGGTAAAGAGGAAGACTTCTTCATTCCCCACGATCTGGAGTTGTCCAACCAGGAGCTGAGCTACATCGTGAAGAAGGCAGAGCAGTGGAGAGGATTCAACGGAGAAAGGAGGAAGGTGAGTTCTTGTAGGAAACACAGCTGGTCTCATGGGAGTGTTCATTCCAACACCACTCACCTTAGCCTCTTGCCTTTCACTGCAAAACTGTTATTCTATAACACATAACCTGTTTATCCTGATCCCTTGGATTGCCACATCTGAACATGAATTTTGAAAGGCCCAATCACGCTGAATGACCCATGTACACTGCTGGTTTAATGGAGAATCCATTGACTACAATGAAAACTCAGACCGGCTACTACTTTTCATCTAGGGATGTTAACAAAGATATTTAGGCTAAAAAGATACATAAAATAACCTTATTTTATATCATTATATTTTCCTTAGTTACATTTCAGAAAGCCAAGAATTCATCTCAGAGGTCTTTAACTTCATTCTAATTAGTACAAGATAATTACCAAAACAGAAACTCAGCTAGCGGGCTGCTTGATTAGTCTGTGGAAACCAATTTCCAAAGATATTTCATTAAAGAGAGGCTACTCAATCAACACGTGCAATGCTTAGACGCAGACACTCACACGAGAACGCATTTGGAGGAACACGCTTTACGTTCCCCTCGTAGATCAGTTTCATCTTACCGCTTACTACTTTCAGGGTTTTAATGGCGAAAGCTGGCGTTGAAACTTAATATCATTCGATATCCCCAAATTCTGTATGCACAACAATGGGGGAGATTAGTAGCCCAGGAAACATGAACCCCTTACGTCATTTTTTATCAGTGGGACAATATTATGTTTGCTTGTCAGCAACCCAAAGGGCCAAGCAGAATGCGCCAACGTTTGCCAGCAGCAACGGCTCAACAGGAATCACCCTTGTGGTTTGGTCTTTGGCAAGCTCATTGCTGGGCTATTCTAATGGTACCAGTCTCTGGCCAATGCAGACTGCTGACGGATGGTCTCAGGTTTGGCCGTATTAGGTGTACACAACCGTGTGCCAAAGCTGGTAATGCTGGGTGCCAATTACCCTTCCATTGTTTCACCAGTTGCTGACTGATTAGGTACTGTTGGGGGGAAATGTAATGTGGTAAAACTGACTGCTGATAGATTAGTGATGGTTGATAGCAGCACAACCAAAAATGGAAGAATTTGTAACTTGCTTCCATGCATCCCATGTGCAATGGATGGCCTTGCATTTAAATGCAACACACACACACACACACACACACACACATACACATCCACAGTGCTTCCTGTAAAAACACCTCAAAACCTGCACAATAAAACAATAAATCAACAGCACATCCCTTTATTTGATCTGTGTGTGTCACAAACGTAGGCAGTGCAGGCAAAATCTCAGTTTAGCAAGTGAATATATTATTTTCCCAAAGCAGAAAATGGGAGAGTTGAGTGATCTCTTCCCTTTAATTTCTCCTCTATAATCTTAATTGTCACTAGCATACGTCTTGTTTTTACTATTCTGCTAATATTTCAAAGCAGTTCATTTAATTAGACTATTCCAGCCCTATCAGTGCAATTGTGGGAATATTTTGGATTTCATAGTAATCTCCTGTCCCCCAAATATAGATGAATGAATGCTTTCCCTGGGCAAGCCACGGGTGGGGGTGTTGTGCTGTTGGCAAGTGTCAATCAGGTGATATGAGTACAAATACGTACGAATATGAACTTTTATTGTTTAAACGATATCGATAATGTGCTGATGTTCATCCTCTTATCCATGGTTTCCTTTGTAAAGTTAACATAAACAATAATGAACCATGAACAAAATCATAAAATAATAATGCATTATTCAACCAAATAATCTGTTTATTTTCTAAGCTACCGAAAAGCTGCAATATTAATGGGGGGCATATTTACTTATCTAATTTGTTTTCAATTCTTGCAGTACTGAAGTTCATTGGTCGCTGAAAAAAACAAAAAACATTGTCTTAACATAATTTCTCAAAGCTAAAGACAAACAAGCATCGGAATACTTTAGTTGAATGCATCCAGTAGTGTCACGACACTATCCTGTCTGTATTGAAAAGATGTGTGTGAGAGTAGGCCAGTGCCGAGCTAGACTTGAGCTAGAACAATATACAAAGCTAGGTGCAGGTAACTTTTTTAAAACATGAATATTTTTGATTGGTAAATGGTGGTGAAGGGGGGTGACTGGGTGCATTACCACTGAATGTAATTTAATTAGGAAAAAATTGCACTCCCCTGCTGAAGAAAGTTGCCCAGGCCTTTCTGGTAAAGTTTGTTTGTGATTAAGAAAGTGCTCTATTTTTGCTGATGGCTTCTTCGCAGCGCTCTTCCTTGCAAATCAGCTTTACATACATTTTCCTGCATTACAACAATTACTGCATATTTCATATTGGCCCTAATTTGCCTTTATTAAACTGATAAAATGCTAACACATTAAACACATTTGCCAGTATGATGAAAATTTAAGGTTATTGCATTTTATGATTTTTACATTATTCAGGCAGGCAATTTTTCATTTAAATAAGATGGGCCTTGCCATTATTTCATAATTATTGTAGCAATTTCTCCATGCAAAAAAGGGTCACTTTCCTAACTCAGCAAAGACATATCCCTATTAAACTAATTTGCCTACATGCAAATTTTTGTCATTTTTCCCTCATTAACTATTTATCATAGACATGAAAAAATATATTCATGAAGGAGAGGGTAGCAGCCCGGCAGAGCTGAAACTAATATTTTGCAACTCTAATGATTTTTTGCATCCTTAATTAGATAGAATAAGGTTGATATGATTAGGTCAGGATGTAGTGTTTTTCATTAAAAATACATTTCAGAAACTGTATTCGAAATGTGCCCTTGCAATTAAATAATGAATCCAACGCGTTTCTTATTACGGACCCAATTAATATCCAAGGGAAAAGCGTAATTTTAATAACAATGGGCCACAAGGCCTTCATTAGCCAGGGAAAAAAAAGAAAAGAAAAAGAACAAAAAATACATTCACAGGTACATTAACAGTGTGTTAGGCGTCTCAAAAAAGTTATGCAGATATGGAGGTGAAAAATAAAGTAATGATGGAAAGGTCAATGTCACAATATGTATCACCCTATTTACTTTTTTTTTATTGCCATGTTTTCACTATGCCGGAACAATTATTTCCCTGCTTTTATGTACCATAATATGATTTTATGGGAAATCTTGAAAAGACCAATGTCAGTGAAACAAAATGTCTTGACTTTATCATATGAATGGGTAAACAAAAAGGAAAAGGTGTTTACAAACAAATTACTAAATACTCTGCTACATTTAGAGACGTACATGTTGGAAGTGAATACAAAATTAAATTAGGTATTTTGTAATGTTAGCGACTGTGAGCAAAGTGGATATTTGTGCGTTGATTCCTTGTATATGAAAAATAAACCGCACCACAAATTAGGTTGAGATGTCAAACAACCGAAACAAGAGAAAATGTGCTTCCTCAGGTACACATTTTCCATAACTTTGAGCAGATTCCTTGTACATAGAACATTGTTTCCCTCAAGCACAGGAGCACAGTATTACAGTACAGCTGTAACAACGGCCAGATCAATAATTAGAGATGTTGGAATCAAACTGTTGAATAAAGACAAAGACCGTTCAGAATTAGGTACTTTCAGAGCTTAGTGAGTCTCTGGTCCTACTAATGACAGAGGGCCCATTGATGTTTGTTACCAAAGCGCGGGCAAGTTTTTCACTGCGTTGCACATTACTGTCTACTTCTCCGGCTGTTGCAGGTTTGAGACAGAGGCAGGCTAAAAGTTGCACGCCCCATTCACACGAGCAACCGGGAGTCTCAAGTACAAAATTATATTCAAGTTCTGTAATGAACACATTAATTATGTAAAGGCAGTGATGCAGATGGACCTAATTAATTGTCTGCTGTCACCCTCTTGATTACTATACCTGGAAGGGAGGTGTTAATTTCTATAATACTTAAGCAGGTATGCAAACTGTTTTGTCAGAAGGTCTTGACAATGATGGAGGAGCAGTGCGGTTAACTGTAATCTTTGCAGTAATTCATAAGTTCCTGTGACATGTGTTAATAGCGGTTGATTGCCCCCGAGATGTTTCCACAACAGGATCGCGCAACAGCCGCATCAAGGTTCACGCGGGCGCCTAGTTTTTCTTCTCCCGCGTCTAGATAATGTGTGACCACGGGGCAAACTTTGGAAAATCCAAGGTGGTTCGCAACAACTCATGAGGGTAAAGCTGTCAAGGTTGGGATGGCACAGATTGGAGCTCTAATGAAATGCGGGCTTCCCAGGGTCCTCGTCTCTGTCACACGAGCGGTCCTGCTCAGAGTTCCTCCCGTTGAGCGAGGCGAGCGAGATGCGTTGCCCCCGCCGTAATCCGAAATCTCGCCGCGGCGTTAACAGTGGACAACCGCCGCCTAGACCTCACAGAGTGACGCGTACCAGCTATTCGCAACCCAATCATTTATCCTAATGTCCTAACACATCTCCAGGTGGCATAATGCTAGATTGATTTGCGCTGCTAAAAGATGAGCTTCTATATACAGTGCCTACTGTACGCCACTTGGAGATATTTCTGTTAAGTATGAGCAGTGCATATATATTATGTGGTCAGTATTTCCTCTTTTGTGCAACTCATGCAGATGACTAAAGGGAAGTCTCTATACTGAAACATAAAGGAAACCAACCTTGCTGAAAACAATCCGTTGGCAACAGATCACAAAACTTCCTTTTAATTGTGCTTCACGTTGTAGCGTTCTCTTTCTTTGTGTTATGTTAGGGAGGGTAGACTACAATTAGGAGTTTCATTGAGTAAAAATCGAACTGAATAATTTCAGAACTTAAATCCCTCTGTTAACTGCATTGCACATTAGCTTTGAGAAACGTGTAATAAAGCAGAGCAAAGAAACATCAGTCACAACTTGATGTCGTTAGCTCCACAAAGCTGATATTTATGGTCGTACTGTCATTCAGAAACTGCTTGTAACCAAGGCCAATGCGCAACAATGCATAACCTGGTGTAGTGAGCAGTGGCAGAAAGTAATATGGTCTGATGAGTCGTTATTTGCTTGTTTTTTTACATCTGGATTGGTTTATGTTTGGAGAAACACATTGCCTGTTCCCAACTGTTAAACATGGTGGTAGAGCTGTTATGGTATGAGTAGTCTCATGGGAGTCGTTGGGTCCAAATATCACTGTGCATGGTAGAATTACAGGCAAGGAATACGCAGCCATTTTAGGCGACCAAGTGCACCCTGTAGTGCAAACGGTGTTTCCTCACGATGTTCCCATATTCCAAGATAATAACGCCCACATACACACCGCTAAATGTTGCTAAATGAATTTAAGAGTGGTTTCACAAACACCAGGATGAAGTCAAACACCTCCCATGGCCTCCCCAATCACCAGATCTTTACCCTTTATGGGAAGTTCTGGAACATAGAGTGTGGAGTACATTTCCACCTCCTTCATCTCTCAAAGAACTGGAGGCTTTCCTTCTTGAAGAATGGTCCAATATCCCACTATAAACAGTTAAAAACAGTATTCCAATAAGGATTGATGCTTTTCTGAAGACATTCATATATTGCTTGTTGTTTCCATTATTTCATTTTATCTACCCCCTGTATACGCATATAGACAGTATATCACTTTTTTACATAAGAATTGTATATGCTAATATCATTTTTGTTTTGTGCCAGGCTGAGACATCATTTATGGCCCTTGATGCATTTGTATTACAGTAAACTCATAAAAGGTAAGAGCAAAGCAAAGCGTTTAAATACAATGCATCCCATTGGCAGAAAAGGCCAGAGAGCCTAGCCAGTGACCACTGGCCCATGACAAAAACAAAAGCAGAACACCTCTGACATGGAACAATGTACAAGAAGGATCCCCAAAACAGGAACACAGCAGAGAGTGAGTGAGAGAGTGGGAGAGAGAGAGAGAGAGAGAGTGAGCCAGAGAGAGAGTGGGAGAGAGAGAGAGAGAGAATAGTGAGCCAGAGAGAGAGAGAGAGAGAGAGTGGGATAGAGAGAGAGAGAGAATAGTGAGCCAGAGAGAGAGAGAGAGTGGGATAGAGAGAGAGAGAATAGTGAGCCAGAGAGTGAGCCAGAGAGAGAGAGAGAGAGGGAGAGAGATGATGGTCCCTGATACAGGAGAGGTCATTCTGAAAGCACTGTGGCTCCTGGAGTGCTGCTCCTGCCCAGAGAAGCGGGGCGTTCAAATCAGGTCCGAGCAGCTTCTTCAATTACAGCGGCTATTAGTGGACACTGCTCTGAGCCCCCCCCTCCCCCCATGGCCCCGGGCTACAGCCACAGGAGTGCTGCATTAGAGAATTCAATATGAGATGTGACTGCAAAGGGTATGTGCCTGTGTTTGTGAAAAGGTCATGGACTTTTGTGGGCCGTTATGTGTGAAAGCGTAGCGGTCGCACAATGGTTAAAACCCACTTGGAGTGCACAGCCCCCTTTACAAACGCCACAGCCCTGTCCGGCCCTGTTAATGCCACCACAGCCAGCGTCAGGGTACCGTGCCAGACAGGGGTAGTGCGCTAGGCTATCTGTGAGAGGCTATCTACACTTCTCTTAAGACATCAGGACTGTTGACCTTACAATGCAAACGTGGCACGTGTGTAAATGAAAGAGAATCATTTCATTATAAGCTCATGTACTTGTGGAAGATTCGATAGGCTTTTGAGTAAAGGCTTTTGAGCGGCTTGAGTAGAAACCATGTTTTTTTGTGGTCCTGTTTGCCCCCAAGTAAACCTTGCCTCTCTTCGCCGACGGAGTGTGTGAGCACTCTCGGTTGAACGCATCCGTGTGAACATTTGATTACAGAGTTTCAGGGGCTGGCTAACATGTCTCCCCTGATTAATCCAAGAGCAGGATATTATTGTCTTCCAATCCTTAACAGGTTCAAGATTTCAGAGAGTAGGAGATGGAGAAAGCCAGGCCCGGAGAGGAAGTGACTCTGATTAGGGAAGGTCTCTGTCGTGTCATACCTGAAGACAAAAGAAAAGAAAAAGAAAGTAATTTTTTTGTTTTTGTTTTTCCCTCAAAGTGGGTTTTTCAACCCCGGTTGCTGTGCCTATACAGTAAAGGGATGTTCAGGATGGACTTTAACTTTGTCGTGCTACGCTGCGTGGCCCCGTCAGCTGTCAAAACACGCACAGCTGCGAGCCGCCAAATTGGAGCCACATGTTTCTGCCGAACCTCTCCTCTCACCGCCCCGGCTCCCCTATAGATCCCCGGCGCATTTCGCCCAGGCGTCCGTAATGCGAAACAGGAGGGACAAATTGGACTGTCGGCGAAATGAGCGAGCGCTCCACTGCGACGCGCCGGCCCGAACGGGATGTTTAAGCAAATGCGCCTCGTTCCGTTTTTTGAATGTTCTCGTCCTGCGTTCTCGCAGGCTCAAACCTTTTAAAGGGGGAACTGATGTTTGAGCAGTACTATCTGACGGGGGTGGGTGTGTGTGGGGGGGGGGGGGGGGAGAATACCAGGGATTATGCCCCATTCTTCACAGTAATTGTCAAAATCCGAAGGGATTGCACAACTTCCATCTCAGCCATAACGCCGGCGGACGGGAGGACTGTAATTTGTGCCTTCAGTGCTGCGAGTTGACCGTTGATAAACAGAGGGTGTTGGAATTGTTTTCTCCCCGTGATCCATGGGGTCGTTAACGTTCCTGTAATTGATCAGCGATAGATCATCGGGCTAATAAGAACAGTCATAACAGGGGCCGCTGCTGCCGTAAAGCACACAGCAACTGAATGATGACATCCCCATTAAAAGGGCCCGGACCGCCTCACCGCGAGGAACTGAAAACACCTGACAAGGAAAATGGCCACTCTTTTTATTCTCCTGATTAGTCACCGCGCCGAAGCAGGGCCACACACGAGAGCCTAGCCTCGTGTTTACTCTGTCTTAAAGGGCTTGACCTTGAAGTCTTCTTTTGCCCCACAGGGCTGCGATTGTGGCTGTGACAGTGGTGAAGTCTTAAAGGTGAGGTCACAACCGAGGGAGATGCACATCTGAGACGTGTCGTCGTTTAATCTCTTATCTAGCGGACGCCTTTAAGCTGCCATACTACAGAGGTGGCGTGAGCTGGCAGGAAATCCAAGCCTCCTAGGAAAACTTGCAGCTGCGATGTCGTTTTCAAAGGCAAAGTTACACAAATTATCGTAGCCTTCGAGGGACGATCTAAACGCATTTCCAAATACGATAAATTAGGTACACTTCTCTTTCAATTCATATCGGCCCCTTAAATAAAAAAGTGTTTCTTTTTCAACGGAAATCCATCCACTAAAGGAACAATCAGATGAGCAAATTGAAAACACATCCATCGCATGTCCCCCACATCCAGTCTTACAAACAATCGGCCCTTTGAAAATGGAAATGAAGCAACATTGCTAATCTGAGCATTTACGAGATCCTTTCACAATGCGTACAATAATCTGCAGATCCCGCTAGTGTAATGCTCTTTTGCGTTACGTAGATGCTTGGTGTGATTTTTTCCCATTCCGGGCTCCGAGTGGGTTATGTATAAATAGCTTGTTGCTTACGTGTGACTATTCCAGCAAAAAGCAGATGCCACAGATGCATACATTATCTCCGTCTGTGAAATCTGCCTTCAAGGTAGATTTTTCCTAAACATTCTTCCGTTTCTGAAATGAAAAGGAGAAAGATCTACCCCCATAACACTGCTTCCCCCCCGCCCCACCACAACTGAGCCCGTGCGTGGGCGGAGCTCTGAGCATCAAGCATTAGCGCTGAGGAACAAGTTTGTCCACGTGTGTTGGTGGCATAGGGTGCAAGCAAGACCGGCCTAAAGAGCGCCTCCGTGTGTAGGCTGGGCTGTTGTGAAGGGGACATGTTTTTTGGAGAGGCCTGTGGAGGCTTTGGTCGTTTCTGCTCTGTAAAATGGAGGATGCGTTTTTAGCGGTTGTTTGTGGAATAAATAGGCATTTTGCAACGATAAAAGGAGATTAGTGACAGTGAATTATGCAGATCATTTCCAGGATTATCACCAGTCAAGATACCATCTCTCCTTAAACTCTTGAGTTATTTAATTTATGCATGACTCTGTTTTTATTTAGCATTCTAAAATGTATATGAGCATAGGCCTTGAGGGGCAGGATTAGACTTTTTGTATATTTGGGGTGATTTCTAGTAGTTATTTATTAGATTCAAGGTATCATTTTAATTTTGAAATGTATTTTGTCTCTTGTCATGAACATAAAGACGATAAGATTTGCTAAGCATTCCTTTAATATTAGTGAATGGATTTCAAATGGTATGAGTTCTAAAGAGTACTGCTAAAATCAATTATCTGGCATCAGTGAGCCATTTGGCCAATGACCGTGGTTGAAATTCGACAAAAATCATAATGAATCCAAGCTATTTTAAAGCCTCCCCAATCCGATAAACATGACTTTGTTATTGCGCAGGTTTGCAGTAATGGCTTTGTCAGTGTCATCGTTAATGAGCGCCACGGCCTCAGTCCAGCCAGGCGTGGTTCCCTGTGTCCGACTGGGGAAGGGCTCCCCTTGCCGCACGTTACCTCTCCTGCTGTAATTGCCCTGCAGAGCAAACGCTGGTTGAAATCCAGCCAGCGAGAGTCAGAGCCGTGGCGGGGTGGCGTGCGAGTGACCACCCTGAGCACAGGGGAACCACGGCGACGCCCCACCCCTGCTGCCCCGCAGGGAGAGACGGGGATTGGGGATTTTAGGGGTGGGGGGGGGGAAACCTAAAGGCCGACCCTTCCCGCTCGAATGGTGTCCCGATCGGGGCCGACCCCGCAGCCCGGGATTAGGGGTGCCGAGCCGCCACTGCGCTGCCCATCTCCGCCGGGCCGGGCTCCCATGTTCGACTGACACATAAATAACCCAGCCTGTCCCCCAACCCGGCGAATTCAAATGCACCCTGTCAACGTGATGAAGCACCCGCCTGCAGGGAAGCATTGTTTACATTTTCACTCCGGTCTTCGCAAAAGTGAGATTCTAATTATTTTCCCACTGTAAATTAAACCAAGTGGGACAGAACTGAGACCCGCAAGGATCCCCGTGGAAGGCCGGCACTATATATAAACTGTGTTCGGGGAAAAGGAAGGGGGTGGGTGGCACTGAATAGGAAGGTCAGCAGCTTTTGTCTTGATGAAAAGAAAAAAAGAAAGAATGCGGGAGAGAGAGAGAGAGAGAGAGGGGGTGGGGGTGAGGCACTTGTGCGGGCTACACACACAGAGCAGAGTTGTGCTGTTGTGCTCATTACACGCGGTCTCGAGATCTTCAGCGGAGTGGAATATATTATGCCCACATTTCATACATAATAATGTGCCAAAATTGCGTCGCATTATTTGTCATCCCGGCGACTTGAGGGAAAAAGATTTAATTAGTCCAAAGGAGCCGGCACACGGAAGGTGGAATTAGAATGAGAGGGAAACCTCGGGATGAGTTGCAGCAGTAACGATGGCGGGGTGCAGTCCACATCGATCCGCGCAGGCTCTGTGTCTCTGACAGGCCTGTTTATGCGGGAGGCCGGGCTGGGCCTGGACGGTAGCCAGAGGAAGTCAGCCGCAGGTGAAGTCACTCCGAGCTGTCTCCCCATGACTTGCGGGCTCACCTGAAAGTATTCCCTCCCTCCATCAGAGGGAAAGTGGCCCGGTGATTTATTAGTTTTAATAAACATCGTTCATTAATCACAGCTCCCCCTGGTAATTGGTAATTGCCGTCGTTTGGGCCACAGAGTCACAAGAGGATGAAGGAGAGTCAACCTGGGAAATTTTTATTTGAGGTAGATTGGACAGTGCACTTCACACGTCCATGGTGCTGACATGGACAGTTGCCAACAGTTGGACACTAGAAAGGTGCTCAAGAATGTCAACAAGAGAGCATTTTCATAATTGCTAGGAGTCAGGAATATAATTATTCTGAAGTCTTGTTCCAGGTGAAGTCATTCATGTTTTCTTTTTCTTTTTCTTGTTCCCATAGTTTTTTTCAATTGTTAGTGTCACATTCATGCCCATTTTTAAGTGGCTAATTTTTAATTAATTTTGTTTTTTTAATTACATTTAAGTACGTATTTATTTTTTTACAATTAAGTACATTTAAATCATTTTTCCAATTAAAAAAATGTAAAAAATGCGCGCACACTTTCCGTATGTATTGCATATCATTGTTTTATCAGCTTCATAATGTTAGTATTAATCCTGTTGGACATTGTTTAAAGGTTAGCTACCATTACATTATATATATTTCATATGTACAGTATATACATACAGACATACTTATATAATTTCCATAGCCCATAAATATCACTTTATATCTCAATATATCCTTATTTATCTCAATACTCTGTGCATATATGCTGTATGCTGCATGTCTGTATTTCTTATTTCTATTTATATCCATTTATTTGAAAAGAGGTTGTGACTGCTGTATGATTGTCACTTCCTGGCTCTCATCCTGTCTGTGCATTTTGCGGTAATGTCTACAAATAGTGGATTGATGCCTCTGCTGGGAGACATGTTTTGATGTTCACAGTCTTAAAAGAAATAGTGGTTGTCTCTCCTGATGGGAGTAAAGAGACTGATATGGACTATATCAGATTTCTGAATACAGACGTCAACAATAAATCCAGGGCAGATTGGTTGAAATGAGGTTAGCTCACTTGAATGCTATCTGCTTAACCCACAGCTGGTCTCTCTGAAACACACAGGCATTGATTCTAAATCAGTCACTTAGTGCTATGAAATGGAAAGGATGGGAAAGAGCAAAGCAGAGCCTACCTAGCCACTACAGTAAAACAGTAAAACATATAGGGGAGGTTTCTCTGTCTCACAATTTTTTTTTTTATCTACAGTGTGCAGTGCGTGTGGTATACAGTAGACTTTACAGTAAGTAATGAGGTATGTTTTATGCTATAAAAAATTCCAAACCTACAATACTAATACAATTGTTCAGAAAAACATATATTGTTTTATTAATACTATTTTTTTCCAGAAAATATCTGGATCACAATTATTCACACCCCTAACTATTCTTTTAAATGTAATCCAACAAATCTTCATAAATATACAACTTATTTGAAGTTCATTGGAAGGTTATGGAACTATGCAGTGGTATCCTGTTTCCCTCAGGTATAAAAAGGAGGGAACACACATTTGAAATACTGTGGTCAGCCATCATCATGGTGAAAGGCAAAGAACTCCCTGAAAGCATCAGACACAGGGGCACAGTTCAAGATCTCCAAAACAACCTAGCATCTTGGGGTTACAAGGTGTCTAAAGCTACCATTCGACAATGCCTACATGACCTAAATGGCCTTTATGGCATAGTTACAAGAAGGAAGCCTCTTTTGAAGACAATTCACCGAAAAAGGCATCTTGAATTTCCCAAACTACATCTGAACTACAATTAGAACCATGTCTTGTGGTCAAATTATACAATAATTTAGCTTTTTGGACATGCACATCAGCATTATGTTTGGCGTCCAAAGGATGCAAGTAATGTTGAAAAGCACCTCATGCCTACGGTGAAACATGGGGTGGATCTTCAATGCTTTGGGGTTGTTTTGCATCCTTAGGCCCTGAGGTACTTATTAAAATAAATATAACCATGAACTCTAGCATGTACAAGACATTTTGTCCAAAAACCTTGTTCCCTCTGCCAGGAAGCTACAACTTAGCCACAGATGGACCTTCCAACAAGGCAACAATCCCAAACATATGTCCAAAGCAACTAAGAAATGGTTGACAGAGCACAAGATCAGTGTCCTGACGTGACCATCTCAATCACCAGACCTGAATCCAATTGAACATTTGTGGTTTGAACTCAGCAAAGCAGCCCACAAATGTCAACCCAAGAATCTGAAGGAACTAGAAAAATTCTGCATGGAGAAATGGTTGAGGACCCCCTCCCAAGAAGTTCCATAACCTCATACGACACTACAAAAGGCGACTACTTGATGTTATAATGGCCAAGGGAGGAACCACAAAGTACTGATAACAGGGGTGTAAATATTTGTTTGAATAATTGATTCTTGATTTTTCTGGGGAAAAAAAGAAAATAATTTTTGAACCGTTCAATTGTGATTAGTGCCAATGCATTACTACTAAAGAATATAATTGTCTGCATTTTGCGAGCATAAAATAAAGCTCATTACTTAAATAGTTTATTTTATACAATCTCTTTTGTTCATCTTTATCAAGGGTGTGAATAAAAACGCAGTCTACTATATATACACACACACACACACATATATATATATATATATATATATATATATATATATATATATATATATATTTATATATTAGTATCTTGAAGCAGTATATATTATGCCTTGATGTTTTTCTATTTGCAAATATGGACACAACTTGAATGGTATCCCATAGTTGAATACCAAATATTCCATATGAAGATAAAGGCAAATATTTTACTGTTTGCTCAGCCCCACTCCCAAGGATACAAACTAGCAAGCAGAGCTGCATATATTGTATTGCCATATAAATATTATATTATCACCCAGAGTAAGGAGTGTTTTGCTGAATACTTGAGTCTAAAACACAATTCTGAATTCTGGGCAAAATACAGGAGTTATGTAAGACAAATGGGTGTGAAATGTTCTGAAAAGGAGGCTTGGTAACAGACGGACAGGCCTTCCTGCTGCGGTCGCCACCATACAATGAGGCCCTGTGTCTGGGGGCTGTCTGTTCTCCAGAATGCATAATTACCTGTGGTAATGGTTCCTGCGCTCTAACGACCCCGAGTTGTGTTTTGAGTAACAATTTAAGTCGTTAAAGAAATCGAAACGTCAGTACACAAAATTAAGTTACTCTTTAACCGTGACCTGCCACGCAGCCCTCTCAAGGAGTTTGCGTTCCCAGTCATCGGGCACGCTGTTTCCTCAGACAAGTCATAATTACGGAGCCAATTAGAGGGTCACCTTGAGTTTACAAACTCCGGTGCGGTCTGAAACTTCCTGGCTCCCTCACCCCGGCTGAACCTGGCGGAGGCACGCCCCGGCACTCGACCGCGATGGCGAGTCACGCAGTGGTGAAGCCCCTGCCCTGAACCCGGCTGTGGAGCCTGGTGTGTGCCCCCCGGCCTGCCCTCCGGCCTGCCCCTGCCCTCCTCCTCCGCCCGCCGGCCTTCACAACCGCCTTTCCCCTCCAGAGAGGAGCCCGCACACGGGCCTGCACCTCCTCTGTGACCCTCCTCCTCTGAGGAGGCCCTGGAAGAGCACCTTTCACCAGGAGGGCCCCCCCGCCACTGACAAACAACTGACAAGGAGGGGCTTGTTAAACCCTTCTGGTGTGTGTCATTTTTGGTGTGTGTGTGTGCGCGTTTGCGTGCATGCTTGTGAGTGGGTGTGCGTATGTGCTTGTGTCTGTGTGTGCTTGCATCTGCATGTGTGTTTGTGTACGTGTGTTTGTGTGTGTGCGTGTGTATGTGTGTGTGTGTGTGTGTGTGTGTCTGTGTGTGTGTGGTTTTAATTATTTGGCGGACCAGCACACACTGCACCTGGGAGTGGGGTAACAGGCACGGCCGTGATTGAGTTGACACATGTGAGCATCTGAAAACAGCAAATAACAGGGAGGCATCCTGATCTTCACACACCAGTGCCTCCCCGTCACATGACCTATATAGCATGTTACACGCTCTGCTTACTCGCTCTGCTCTCTTAATAGATGAGCACAGCGCGTTACAGGTACGGCACACGCTGAGCACAAATAAACAGCGATGCCACCAGGACGGCTTACGCACACGCCGTACGGCACCGTCGGGTTCTGTCGCGGTGTGAGGGGAGGGCTCGGTCTGGCGGCCTCTGGGGGGCTTTGCCACAAGGCGACCGCAGCAGCAGTGCAGAGAGACTCGTCCCCCGTTTGTTTGTGTGCTCTTTGCGGACGTATGTGTACCAGAACCCCCAGAATGAGTCCGTACACTCCTGCGCTGCTCACACAGCGGTGCCCAGGAGACAGAGGAGCGTGTGTGAATCCATTAGCAACTCGACGCCGAGCGCTTCCTGACCGAAATTCACCCGCAGTGAGGTTCACAGCAAATTACGAGGGATTAGTGTCAGTGGCTTTTGTTTCATTTTTAATGGCGCTGATCTGTGGTCGCAGGTATGAGAAGGTAATTGCGTGAAGTGAGCATTTGTGTCAGAGCAGGTATGCAGGCTCAACCCTGCATGCTCATCCCCACCGCCGCCCCTCCCTCCCTCTCCCTCCCTTCCTCCCTCCCTCCCTCCCCCTGTTGCCATTGAGAGAGAGAGAGTCCTGACTGCTGAGACAAGCCCTTGACAGTACCTAATTAAAGGCGGTGCTGGGGGGTGGTCTGCGGCGGTGTGTTGGTGGTGGGGGGCTCTCTGTCTCACTAGGTGGCAGTGTACGACTACATCTGGACGGAGGACCCCTCGGCGGGCTGTGCCACCTCCAGCTGTGACCCCCAGCGCGGCGCCGCGCCCGGCCGCGGGGAGACCAGCACGCGCGTGTCTGTCTGCACCCTGCACCTCAGCGGGCTGACGGAGCCGCACCGCCACTTCCTCAGACAGCCTGACGGGGCCATCGTGGAGGTAGAGTCCGCCGCCCCCCTCTCTCTCTCTCTCTCTCTCCTTACCTCACTACCTCCATCCAGCCACCTTCTATCTGCCTCTCCTTCTCCTTTCTGCTTTGTGCTTTCTGCTTGCACAGCCGTCAGTCTGAGACGAGAGAGAGAGAGAGAGAGAGAGAGAGAGAGAGAGAGAGAGAGAGAGAGAGAGGGAGCACCACACCTCTTCCCCCTGTAGTCCCCTGTGGGACTCTGTGTTAGGGAGTCTGTGTTAGGGCCAATGAGAGAAAACACAACTGCACTGTACAGTTCGCCCCACAGCAGTAACAGACTGTAGGCCTAGGAGAGAAAATCACAACGGCGCATATTATTGGAGGCGGTTGTTTATTTCACCCATTTACTATAGCACTTGTCCAAAGGCCTCCGAAAAAAAGAGGTGCAAAGTTGCTAATTTGCAATATTTTGAAGCCGTGAAACGTCCCTGAGAAGCGTGCCTGAATGGCACGCGCCTCTCCCTCCCTGCCTGCGTGTTCACACCGCCAGCCAGGAACGAGCAGACTGCAGCACAGATTGTTGTCTAATGAAACGTTTCACTGATTTTGCTTTGTAGCAACTGTGAGCACATGAATAACTCGCTGTCCCCGGAGAGCAACCTGAGCCATCCCAACAAAATTAATATTTCAAAGTTCTGTGTCAAAACTGGGATTTATACCACAGCTGCATCAACAGTTCGCTCCCAGGCAAAGCAGTTTTCTAATGGCAACTTACTTCATTTACTGATGAAAACGTTTCTCAACATAAAGATTATCTATCACGTTCAATACTGCTTTTCCAGAAGATATTGCATAATAGGCAGAGGGAATATCCACGGGAGTTGTGGGTAAACAGTGCACATTTCTCAAACGCCAGCGAACAGATTCCTACGTGGAAACACCCCTGAACGCGTTCGGTATTAAGCCAAAGGCCAAAGAGACATCCAATATCCCCGGTATCTCTGAATGCATAAGTGTGTTATTCATATTTCCCTCGGTTGTCATTTTTGCTACGGGGCATCATGTCATTGACCAGCTTCTCCAAATCTTTTTTTTCCATAAACTTGTGAAATATGGGATTCGGTGTAGTCATTCGTTTCTAAGTTTTTCCTTTTTTTATAAACGCAAACAAAGCAACTTCCTCCCTGATGGGCAGAAGAGTCGCGCGATGCCGCTCTCTCCTCGCGGCGGTACGAGACGCGGGGCGGTGTGCAGGCTGACGTGTGAGAGACGCTGATAGCGGCCGCGTCTCTTCGCCCTCAGCCACGGCGGCAGTAATGCCAGCGCACCCGCCCCACGTAACGCGCACGCCCATTCCGCCATCGCCGCCTTCGCGCGAGAGGGACTCTTTACATATTCAAACTAATTCTCTTCCCAATATATACTGGTTTTTATGTATAGAGATACACACCGAATAACCAAAGGGCATTCCCAACACTCGGAAGAACACTTGACATGATTTTATTACTGTTTTATGTAATTCTGGCAGCAATATACGATCCGGGCTGTGTACAAACCAGTCTGGAGATTTAAGGTGACAGCTCCTCTGAGAGAAATAACATTGAGGCAACCCTGCCTTCGAACAAAAGCCTTATGCTGCAGAATTTCAGGGCGATGAAATACGACTGTGCGCGTCCTTTGCCGGGCCTAATACGTTTACGGCAGAACTTTCTTCTCAAGTTCCCCCGAAACGCAAGCCTCCATATTAAAGTCGTAATCTTAAACGTAGTCTTATTTTTCAGCCGTAGCGTTTTCTCATACCTTATGCCTACTGCAACGAGCAAATATATAACATTTCAATGGCAATCAGTTTAGGTACGAGAGTGGTTGGGGGTGGGGGGGGGGGGACGTTACACAGCATTATTTACCCTTCTTGTTAAGGACAGGGGGGCTTTAATGACAGTATTTGCTTTAGTTGTTTGAACAGTGGAAAACAAGGACTGCGCTCTTGCTGTCTGAATATCTTAAGGGACTCATCGAGCCATTCGAGTGGCTGTCCATTGTTTACTGAGGAAATATTGACCTATGGTTCATTTCCACTAAAGAGGCCAGGCTGGCTGTGTTCTTCCTTGGGTACTCATGGTAAATATGAAGGACTCCCCAGGCTCTAAGCAAACATTACCAGTTGGGGGGGGGAGCTCTTACCAGCAACAATACACAAATGCTTTTTTTGTGGGGGTATTACCATGGCAACTCACAAACACGCTCAGCAAAAGTTGCCTTGAGCTACAGCTTATAGATAGTTTAAATCAGAGGGTGTTTTGTTACTATATTTAGTTTGTGCTATTTATGTTCTGATATATACAGGGGGTGGACAAAATAATGTAAACGCCAAGTGGAAAAGGATTAGAATTGAACTAAATCACAATTACAAAAGAGTCTTTATATTAATGTCAATACTAATTGCCAATATGTTTCTGCTATAAAATAAATTTGAAAAATCAACTCTTTCTAAAGCAACATTTAACAGATTCTGAAAGAGGTCTAATAGTTGGTGCCCAAATTGCAGGTGCATCAGTCACAGAAATGGCAAAAATATTTATTGTGTCAAGGGGCAAATCATGATGGCATACGCCAAACAAGGACAAGCATCAGGAAAGAGAACAGCGGTCACAAGTCGAAGCTCACCGACAACGATGGACTCACTTAACAGGATAACTGCTAAAAAACACAAAACAGCCTCAAAGATGACCACAGAACAGAATCTACACCTTGGTGACCCAGTCTCAACAAAAACTGTTTGTCGTGAGCTTCACAAAGCTGATATTTATGGCAGGGCTGCCATTCAGGAACCACTTGTAACCAAGGCCAATGCGCAACAATGCATACGCTGGTGTAATGAGTTTCTGACTTTTGAGCAGTAGAAGAAAGTAATATGGTCTTTTACATCTTTTACATTTATATTTGGAGAAAGCCAAAGGAAGCCTTCAACCCACATTACCTGTTCCCAACTGTTAAACATGGTGGTGGATCTGTTACGGTATGGGAAAGCATCTCGTGGGAGTCATCGGATCCGATTATCCGATTATCACTCTGCATGGTAGAATTAGGGCCAAGGAATACAAAGACATTTCAGGCGACTAGGTGCACCCAATGGTGCAGACATCGTTTCCCATATTCCAAGACGTTAACGCCCCCATACACACTGCTAAAATGATTCAAGAGTAGTTTCATGAACACCAGAATGAAGTCAAACACCTTCCATGGCCTCCCCAATAACAAGATCTAAACATCATTGAACCTTTATTGGAAGTTCTGGAATGTAGATTGCGGAGTAGATTTCCACCTCCTTCATCTCTCAAATAACTGGATCCTTTCCTTGTAGAAGAATGGTCCAAGATCCCATTAGAAACAGTTAAAAACTTGCAGGACCGCATCCCAAGAAAGATTGAAGCTGTTCTGAATGCAAAGGGTGGCCTAACTCCTTATTAGTTAATAAATATGTATACAGTGGCACCTCGGCCCACGAACTTAATTCGTTCGTTGACTCCGTTCGCGAACCGATTTTTTTTTTTTTCCCATTGAAATTAATGTAAATCCAATTAATCAGTTCTCCAGCCCCAGAAACACTTTTTAAAAACTTTTTTATGGGTTTATGTGTGGCAAAAATATAGAAAGGAATTAAAGATAACCTTAATTATAGAAAAATACATTAATACAAAAATAAAACATAATAATTGTTTATAACACGAACACCACTCTCACGTTTAGCTATTATTTCCTTCTTCGTTTCTACTGTAATACGCTTAGGCTTCTTAACACCACTATCAGTAGCACTTTTCACTTTCTTGGGAGCCATAATGAGGGCAAATTTAATGGAAATAGCACAAAAATAACGTGTATCAAAGGAGAACACAACGACGAACGATGTAAACAACGCTAAGTACTAAGCACAACTGACACTATCCACGACGCGCTACGGCGAGAAGCCCGCGAGTTTGTGTGTTTGTGCGTTCGTGCACCGAGGGCTTGTTCGCGGGCCGAGTGAAAATTTGTTCGGAAAGTGTGTTCGTGGGCCGATTTGTTCGTGAGTAGGGGTGTTCGCGGGCCGAGGTTCCACTGTATATTGTTTTGTCTACCCCCTGTATATATAGTATATGGTGGGGGACGAAAACAGGGCTCTGAGAAACGACCAGGGTATCTGCATGTTTCTATGTTTAATACACACCAGGGCTATATACAATACTTACAAATACTACCGTTCAAAAGTTTGGGGTCACCTTCCATCTGGACTATGGCTAATCGGGCACTCCTTCATTCTTCAGCAAGATAATGACCCCGAAACACACCTTGAAGTTGTGCAAGAACTATCTGGTGAAGGAGGAATGTGAACAACAACTCAAACTAAAGACCTAGCCTGCCCAGTGTCCAGACCTCAATCCCATAGAACTTGTATGGGACAAACTGGAAAGGAAGAGTCAAAGCAAAGCAACCCACAAGTTTCTCTGGGAATTGCTGCAGGATAGCTGGGAAAACATGTCGGGTGATTTCCTGCTAAAACTTATTAACCGAATGGCCACTGTTTGTGAGGCTATTCTCATGCCAAAGGGTGACTATTTTGAGGAATCCAAGATTCAATTTTCAATATAATTTTCTTGAACATTTCTTTGATGTTGATTTTGTTCATTGTTACATGTGTTTTTTGTCATTTTAAAGTGTAAAAGTGTAAAGCATTGTCAATTATGAGATAAAAATAGTTTCCAGCAGGTGACCCCAAACTTTTGAACGGTAGTGTATACTAATACAAATAGCAATACGGACACACACACAAGTGTGAGAGGAGCGAGAGCAGTGCCAAAGGGATGTAACAATTAAAACCTAAACAAGTCAAGCTTACCTAATCTCTGTTTTCAATTGTCTAACTAAGAAAAGAAACACAAAATAAAAGCTGGAGACCTAGCTGACTATGCTACCTTGCCTAACAAAACGGGATATGCCCCGCCAACCCGTAACTTGGCGGATGGCATGCGTGCTATATAAATATATACTATACTACTGTATTATATTGTTCCTTGGACCATTTTAGGCAGGACTGGGTAGAGGCTGGTACTTTAAAGGAAATGAATGAATAGAAATGATTAAATATTAATGTAGCAGCCTATTTACTGTGCATTTATTAGGCCTTTAATACTGGTGAGTGGTTCCTGATTACTACTGAAGAGCCAGTTTATCAGTACTAAACATTTGACGGAATATTATTCTAAAATAATAGTTTATTATAAAAAAAGGTAAATAATGAAGGATAACTAGTAACCAAATGCTGAAATAAATGCTTAACATCAATCCATGTTTCCCAGTGGTTAACGTAGCTATCCCAACTGAACAATAAGCTGTAATGCAATGCATTATCACTGTGCAAAGATTGCCATGGTCTGTGTGCTAACAGCTAAGGTTGTTTTTTGGCAGTACAATGGGCTCAGTAGTTGTTACTTTACACCCCCCCTGTGCAGCCAGATCCGCTCATGAGTATGCTAACGTCGCTCATCACTACCTGCCGTGAATATTGTAGCAGTGTAACTAAATTAGTCATTGCACAGTAAGCATTGCTACCCCTATCAGTGGCTGGGCTTCTTTGATTGTTTCTTCAAAGGGACGAGGTAGTGTCAGGTGTACTATACTTCAATAAACCCTACTAATGGAACAGATGCGTAAGGCTCGGCAGGTGCCAAATCACAACGCTGCGCCGCTCCGCTAAGCCATTCCGATTTGAGTACGTCTCGCGTAAAACCGGGGAACTTTCGGCGCTGGCTATAAACAGCTTTTCCCGCGGAAAGGAGAAGGCCGGAGGAATAAACGTTAGTGAATCCATTACTGTCTGTACTAAAACCGCGGGTAGGTTTACATGCGCGCGCGCTTTCTTCCTCCGAGGCTAACATTTAAGTGTCTATGGCCTAAAATAGATAGGTCTAGCCAACTGTGCTGTATCAGGAAACCTCCTGCATGTGTGTAACGCAGCATATGGGAAGCCTGGCTCAGCTTCTGTAAAAGTTCCATTAAAAATGCACAACTAAAGCTCCGACAGCTTGAATATTACCTTTCAACAAATTATTTATGGTTTGAATAAAAAGCTGATGAGTATCCACAATGCAGTAAATAAAGACACATTTTCTGTACGATTTAATGGCCCATTTTTCTATTTCTTACAGCTGTGTAGCGAATCCTGCCCCTCTTAATGGGACTCAATTCAAAATGTCGGTACGAGATACATTTCAGAACCGTTGATACAGGGTTTTTTTATATATATAATTGTAAATAAAGCAAAACTGACATTGTTGTTCTTTTTGGTATAAAATGAAAAAGGAGGTGAGATTCTTGTGTCGGCATCCTCTGCCCCCAGCCTCGGGTATGAGTGTAGGGAAAATGGCATTTAATGTCTTTGGCCTTTATTGATATAATATGCCATCAGACCTCCCATTAACCACGCTTTTTCTCCACGAGTTTCGATGACTCAGCTGTACAGACGTTCGGATGAATTCAAGCTTGCCAGTATTGACCTAATTTAGGTTTTGAATATGAAACTTAACCTTTAAAAATACCTTACAGCAAGATGAATTGACAAAATGCGTCAGTTTTGTTTCTGTTGCGTTTTCTTTTTTGATAATTACTAACGATTGTGGCTTTGCGGCTTGGGACCATGGTTCATTAGCTATGATGTCATAAGAACCTTTTAGAAATAAGCATGACTTTATACCAGAACTGCATTTGTACCCATTCTGTTTGTTGGAAAATATATTCCTTTGTCTTTTGGCATCTACAATAATTTGCCTTACAGTCATGGGTATTTACTTTGAAATCTTACTTACTTTGAAAACTTCCAAAAAATATGGCTTAAGTATGCAAGTATACAATTCTACAACAGGATTGTGGCAATAAGCATGCCTTTCCAACAGTTCAGTGGTGCTTGCAGACATTGTGTACAGTTTCTGCATACAGCACATTCTATATTGTATGCCAAATTGAATAATAATAACTGTTCTGTCTGTGTAATAATTTTCATATTTGTTAAAAACATAACATAAATGTTAAAAATAGTTGGAAAGTCTATAAAGGCTCCATGCATTATTCATTTTTAGGTTAAGGACTGACATTTGCAATAAAACAATGGAATATGCAGCAACTGGAAAGCATGTTAAAAGAATATGTACACTTTCTCACACACAGAAGGTTAACATCCTCAAGTTCTTTTAAATTATCTTGACAGTGATGACAGTTAATCATTTTCATTATAATGAATAATTGCTCTAATAACTATTTTGAATGCTAGACTATCTGAGTTTATGGAATATAAATGTATCCTATCTGTACTATGCTGCAATAATGCAGTGGCTTACAAATGTTTCACTTTTGTTCTCTTCTTTTGATGAACCGCCATTTGATGAAGTATTGCAGTTTTGTGCTAAAGGAGTACATGCATTTTAAATATACAGTGCATGATTGTACAGGTGTTACGCTCATATAGGAGGGAAAACAATCGCTTTATCATCCAGGAGATCAGCTTTTGGGAAAATGTATCATGATACACCATTGTATTATGAATGTATACAACTACCTTAGTCCTGTAGCAGAGTGTGGGGGCGCCTTTAGGATGGGAGGTAACATTCAACATGTAGACAAGTGTTCATTGGTTTTAAATTGGTTAAAATGACCCACATTATGATGTCAAGAAATAACAATTTGTGAATCCTGTTGAGCAGGAGGTCTTGAAATCTGTAACCACACTACAAGATCAACCACATTTTCCAAACTTTTAGTGTTGGTTTCATTCACTATGGCACAAATATGATGTAAAACTCTGGAATTCAGGATTTTGGCAGGAGTACTTCTTAAAACAATTATACCAAATACCCTTAGCCCCTACTTAGGCCCTAATTTGAGTTTGTTCTGTTCTTTCTAGAAGGATCTGGGGGTTGCCTGGGTAATATAAAGTTATTTCCAGGTGTTACCATAATATATCAATAGAGTAACTCGTTTATGTAATGTCCTGTGTTGGCATGCTGTTGCTATGCATGTCAAACTATGCATATTTGTGTCTCGAGTTTGGGCTGTTTTAACCATGGCCTTTCATGTTACAGGCCTCAACTTTGCCTTTGCATATCTGCCCACTACTGTCCATAAACAATTTAACCGTTGCATGTTAGTTGTACTGTTGAGATAGCTGTTTAGATTAGACATGACAAATAACAAATGCTATCAACAGAAAGGAATATATTAAGAAAAAAAAAAAAGTAATGCCTCCTTTGCCATGTGACTGTGTCTTGGCCTCTGGAAGGTGACCGGTGATGTGGATAGCACGGAGCCTTTACGGAACGCAAGCGCTTGCCCAGGGCACAGGCCAGCAAAGGATGCTGGGACACGCCCCACGCACCAGCTGAGGGAGAGGAAGAAGAGGAAGGCCGCCTGGCGTGAGTAGGGCGCCTCTTCAACCCTCGGTGCTACGTGTGTCATTTATACACTCTCAATTCTGTTGAGCAGAATTCAGTACACGGGGGTGGGCCTGATTTACGCAACCATAGGGAAGTCGGACCAAAGCTGGGGAGAAATAGGGTTAGCTGAAATTTGGAGGGACGATTGCCTCGAAACAATGTGCCAAGTGTGAACGCATAGATCATCCCGCACTGTGCAGTAGCAGTAGCAGTAGATAATAATAATAATATATGCCATTTAGCAGACGCTTTTATCCAAAGCGACTTACAGTAGTGAATGGATACATTTTCAGTATATGTGGCCCCAGTGGGGATTGAACCCACAACCTAAGCGTTACCAACGCTGTGCTCTACCAACTGAGCCACAGAGAACCACATCCGCACTTACCCATCTTTGAGACGAGAAACGAAAGCGTCACTGTTACCCGTCTAATGAGTTGTATCTGTTTCTTGTCTGCAGGGTCCCACAGGGTTGAGCCAGCAGGGAGAAGCTGCAGCGAGTCTGGGGCAGCGCCCAAACACCTCAGCCTTTGATCTCTCGCCAGGAGGACTTCAGCACCCGCAAACAAAACAAAAACACGCACACACACACAGCCTCAGCTCCAGCGGTGTTACGATCCTTGTGAAGACGAAAAACCGCAGTTGATCAACTCCCCCATCATCTTAAAAATAATTGGTCCGACGCCATATTTCTGCAGCGTTCGGGAAATGAGGACCGTGCGGATCGATCGCGATCCTAAAGCCTCTTCATCATCGTGTGCTCACCGCGCAACGGGCATTGATCAGCCCGGAAACACGGTAACCTGTAAAGCGCTAATGGAGGAACACAGGTAAATCACACCTTTGGAGTAAATCACAGAATACAAAGCAGGCCCGTTGCCCTGAACCAGGGGTGCGGTTTGACGGGGATCCCAACAGCAATGCAGTGTAGTGTAAACCATTATAAAATATACTGTACCGGGCAAGAAGCATAAATATGGCGAATGGGAAGGCCATTCATTACCCAATAAACAATGTAAATTAATGAGGGTCATTAGGTCTTCATTGCTGCCTCAACAAAATGAAAAATGAAGATTCTAAAAGTCACTAATCAGAGGCGCAGTGATAAAATATCAATATTGGGCACACATTAAGCTGGATAATATTCAGGCTGGCTTGATTTGTATTGAATATGTGTCTGGTGGCTGGGGCTTGGCGTAATGAACTAGCCCACAAATCACTGCTTAATGGGAGTCTACTTATACATATTGCTTAATTAAAGGTTGTGAGCTTATTAACATGTGTCTTTGGCATCGAGCGCTGGGGCTGTAATCTGTGCATATAGGACCAGGTTGTAAAGGTTTTATAGATAGCCTATCATATTAAACTCATTGCTTAATCCCCAATCTTAATAACCTGTCATTTTCATTGATGATCCTTCCCTTTACGGGGTGGTCATTACGGCCAAATTTCTGTAGTGGGAACCCTTTTTGGGGGGGATTGTGCTCATTATCTCGCACTTTTGGCACTGAAGTTTTTTTCTTTCTTACCGCTCTATGCATAGACCATCACAGTAGTGACTAAAGGGCCATGTGGAGGAAGTTACAGGTACCTTCAGAGTAATGTTAATGAACTAAAACTCATTCATCAGCAATCAATACGTAACCAAAGTTTGTAACTCCCCGATACATAGCAGCCCATATTTTGGGATGTCCCACGACATACGTTGGTTTTAATCTTGTCAGCGTGCAGGGTTGAGCCTGACAGATAGAGCCTCTAAGATGGAACTCTGTTTAGTTTAGTCACAGTGTTCGAGGGACCCTTGATGCTGACGCAGTGTCTGAACACTCTGTGCCCCCCTTACCCCACACACTACGCAGCGGCTCCACGATTCTCACACATAGGGGACTGCTTCGTTAACTCTAACCGAGACACGTCTATAATCCAGTGGTCTCTGTGTTGAAGGCTGGCCACGGACTGCTCCACGGATGGAACAGGGAGCCCCATTCCCACCGGAGGCGGAGCGAGGTGGGTGATGAAGGTGTTGGCTGACTTACCCTCGCACATTCCCCCATTATGCAAAGCGCCACCGTGCACGGCACACTGCAGCGTTTCGTGTTTCAACCCCAAAAGGATTCGCCAGTGTTTGTGGTTGGGGGAGTGGGGGGCTATGCGTCTCTTCTCTTTGTTTATTCTCCTGTTCGGCGTTTCAAACCCTGCCTGGCTCGAGATGCACACCACCAGCCTTAAGGCCACTGCAGACAGATTCTGTTGCTTTAGTGTCATGCATCAAATGTGTCAATCGCAGGTGTCGCTGGACATTCAGAGCGGAAAAAAAAATTCAGAGGGTCTCTGCGCTCACCCAGTTTGAGAGGTTCAGAAACTCAGAGAGACTTCTCCACTCTCATTGAGGTGCGCCTACATTTAAAAATGTTGGTTCAGTTTGAGATATTTCTTACTTATATGTAAATATAAGGCGGCACGGTGGTGCAGTGGATAAATATCTATCCAGGCGGGGCCTTTCGTTTTGCAAGATATGTAAGATGTCTAAAGCTTTGGGATGGTGTGTGCCCAACAGTCATAAAGAGAAAGCGGCTTAGACAATGGATGGATGGATGGATGGATGGATGTAAATATCTAAGCATGTTTTAAGATATGTAAGATGAGCTTTGGGACAACAGTCATAAAGAGAACAAAAATTGTATTTTTGCGACAAAAATTGGATCAAATCAAACTAACTTTGAGTTTGACCTAACTCCATTATACCAGTACCATTGCCCTACTGTTTCAGACTATATGCAGCATGTATTAATGAGAGCTGGTGCTTGAATCCCATTCAGTCTAACAACAATGAAATTTAAGGAAATTGGAATTGTATAAATCATGTTATAATAAGTCCAATGTTATGGACATTGTGTGGAGAGGTGTTGGTACCCTTGTTTACAATACTACAATGAGTCGTTATTAGTCCCATCTTGTGTTTTTTGCTAGTATCAAGGACTGAGCATTCAAATGGTACTGTATATATGAGTGTGTGTGTGTGTGTGTGTGTGTGTGTGTGTGTGTGTGTGTGTGTGTGTGTGTGTGTGTGTGTGTGTGTGTGAATAAACAAAACTAAACATCTTCATGTCTTTCATGTACATGAACCATAAAACAGTAAGTTATGGAACAAAATAATATAACTGAATAAGTGTGTATTTATACAACAAAATGGAGAAAAAACTGCTGTTTCAAAAAAGGTATATTAAAAAAAAAATATTCGATAGTTAGTAAAAGTATGTGATTTGCATTTGGAGTGACATCCCTAACAAAGTCTTAAAGTTTTTTTTTTTTTTTTTTTTGGGGGGTTCTTTGTTTTCAACACATCAATCATTTACTTCTCAAATTAATAAGATGGTGTCTAATATTATATTTCACTGACTGATTTGTTTGTGGATGCAAAAATCTGAGCTAGAATGGCTGGCACAGCTAGTTAGACTAGATCATACTGTGATGTCATGCAGTTCTATGTCACCGTCTCTGCCTGTGTGGTTACTTCAGGGGTATGAATAATGCATGTCTCTGACTGATCTACATTTCTGAGTGTTACTTGAAAGTTATTTTTTCTTTTAAAATTGCCTAGATTGTTCACTTGTAAAAGTAGCTGACATAAAGTGCTGTAATTTTGCAAAATAGTTATGAAGGACATGTGTATCGCATATCGTAGGTGTTGACATGGCTCTTAAAATGCATGGTTTAATATTACCTACTTCGTGTACGTTGACATTGTCACGTAGGATTTATTATGTTAATCGAACCATAAACAATCGTATCAAATGTTCGGGATGAGTTCATATTGATCCGTTGTATCTAGATGAGCCTTTATTTCTCTTTAACTTCTCTTTACTTCCTTGTAAAGAGGAAGTAAAGCAACGCAGAGAAGGCCCAAGGATCTTCGCTTCAAGTTTGTCTTTGTTCCTCAGCAGACAGATATGCGGTACGGAGCATTTGCCGACAGGAGGACACAAGGTGTTCAAACGTGCCAATATTTGATTGTTAATGACAAACACTGGTTTCTCATTTTAAAATTCAAATCGATCCCTGTGAGAAACTGTTTTCATTAAAGGCCCTGGGGGGTCTCCCCTTTACATTCTCTGATTTAAGTTAACCCACCCCCATTTTTTGCAGTTCTATCGTGTGGGAGCTGCAACTTTTGAAGTAGACATATACATCTGTGTAGACCAATCCCGGGGATGTTGCCGATGCCCAAAACATAAAAAGAAAATAATGCTTTGTTTAATTTCATATTTATATACCCCTCAGCTTGTGTTGCTCACATAAAACAGTTTTTTTTCTGCACCGTGTGCTCAGAAGTGCTTTCGCTGCGATCGTTTCAGAGAGGGAACTCTGCGGGCACCGTTGCCGGCTCTGGCTCGACTCATTTGAACGAAAGCGAGTTTAGCTGAATGGAGTGGACTCCCGTGCAATCAAATACACTGTCATGGAGATTATGCACACCTTCTCACAGACCAGCCCCTGCGCTCTGCACCAGGGCAACACGTGTTCTGCATTTTGTTTGATGTTGTGTGTGTTGGAAGTTGCACTGCACTTTGTAAGTAGCACCGTGCATTTGACTTTTTCTTTTTTTTTTTTTTTCTTTTTAAAAGTCGTCTTTTGATTTGATACTGATACCAGGGGCCTCATTTATAAAACGTACTTACGCACAGATTTGATCTTAGAACGTGCGTACGCTCAAATCCACGCCAATGTTCGGATTTATAAAAACGGTCTTTGACGTGGAAAAGTACTCAGCTCCACGTCAGGTTTCAACTTGGCGTACGCACGTTTCCTTGTGGCAATGTTGGAGTACTGCAGGTATTCGCGGTCTCGTCTCTTCTCTGTCCTGACCCCTCGCTGGTGGAACTACCCATATTAGCATAATTGGCACATCCTTGAAGGAAATTTATTTAATATACATATTATGGTTCCACACGTGTAAAACATTTCGGTCAATCTATAGGCTATAAAATGTCCAATAATGCAGTGGTTTGCAAGAGGAAGAATGGCAGCATTGTCACTTCTCGAAGATATCGCCAACAGCGCAATAAGAAAGGAACGAGTTAGAGATTTTGACCTCAGTTTTAAATCAGACCACTTTTTCTTTACGTCCCCCCCCCCACCTCGTTCGCAGCCTGGGCTACAGACTGCCTGCAGGCCACGTACTTTGTTTTACTGGTAAAGCCACTGGAAAGGCTCCCAAACAGCGTCCCTGCACGCATCTGCACCTCCGCCAACAGGACCTCGATTTCGGCCTCGCTAAAATTATTTTTCTTGCAAGTAGAGGATTTGTGTTTTGATTCGAGCTCCTTTATATGCTAATGATATTAATTAGGGGGTGTTTACAAGGCGGAGATCTAAAATCATTCAGCTACGCACAATTTCAAGATCATTTGTGATTTAGAGATTTCACATCTGGGGGAGTGGCGTACGCACGTATTTTTGTGCGTAAGTTCAGTTTCTCTGAATCACACTTAGGCACATTTCAGAAATGATCTTAGATCAAATGTAGGATGGTTTCTACGCAACTTTTTATAAATGAGGCCCCAGGAGTCTCTTCTGGGGTGAAGACCACAAGCAGACTTTTTGAGTACGTACTACAACATTTCATTGTTTAGTAGTAGGCTACATAATTTAATTATTTCAGGGTAGAATGTATATAAGGGAAGCTATTGACCTCTATCACAGTAGATGTTTATGGAATTTATTTTGCATTAATTACTTAAGATTTCCCAGAATCATTGTTTTCAAAATCCAAGGTTGTACTCTATTCACTCTAATCTAATATTTACAAGTTTACCGCAGGCTACTTTATTGCTCATTAAACTATGACAATAAGAACTTTAAACTTAAAAATATTGACTTTATTTTTTATTAAATTTGTTTTAAGTGTGTGTGTGTGTGTGTGTGCGTGCTCACGTGTGTGGGTGTACTATTCTCCATGTTAAGTGCATCAAAGAGCCATCATGTCCACGTAAATCACACACATCTGATGAATTAATCTCTTTAACAGTCCTAAAAAAGAGTGCTCTTGCCATCCAGCACAATGGAGACTTGCTATCCTAAGCAGTTCAAACAAACTCATAGTTCTCTACATAGAGGAGAAATTGTCCATGGGTGCAAAGTGCGTGCGTGTGACATCCCCACAGTAGTGCCCTGTGCCTGCAGGTGATGTGGTGCCACTGTTCCGTTCCCCTTGCCCCGCTTCCATCACTGGTGTTCTGCCATTGAGAATATGGAATACAAATAAAGCACCACGCTGCATTGTCTGTTGGTAGAGTAAGCAGCTGGATGGATCACGTGCATTTATTTATTTCATTTATTTATTTTCCATAGAAGCCGAGGCAGATGTCCTGCTCACAGGAAAATCATTTGCAGGGGAAGAGAAAAAAAATACATATGAATATGCAAATCATGTCACAATGTGGAACCTTGTAATGACTAGAAAACGTTCTCGCCATATTTCATTATGCAGAGGTCACTGCTTAATGTAGGCAGCTGGGACTGTGGAGGTTTTTTTTTTTTTTCATCCTCCCTGTCATCTCTGAGCAACTTTAACAACACTGCAGATTCACATCAGACCGACCGCGCACGTGGCCGGTCTGGGAACGCGCGCGCGGTCTGATGTGAACGAGGAAAACCACGTCACCGCTAACGGTTAGCTCGGCTTTAAATGATACGGCCGGATGACGGACAGAACGACGGGACCCCCCGACAAAATAGCCACCGTAAGCAGAATGCCACCCGGGTCCTAGTACGGACACACAAGGCCCGCTGCGCTGTGTACCCTGTTTGTTATAATGTTTTTTTTATCAAAGTGTCTTCGGTAATGCCAGCGCACTGCTCACGCCTTGGCGAGGTGAATCTCAATGAGCGCGCGCTGGCAGCCGCCCCGACTCTACTGCGCTAATCATTAGGTAAACTCATTTCTTCTTCAAATAATCCTGGGTTTGAATGCTAAAAATGTAATGAACTTCACGGTTCATTGTATCTGACATTGCTTAATTAATGGGTGCATTTAAAGTACATAGGCCCCGGTAATTGATTTATATGCATGATTTGCCCATACAGCTGTTAGTTCCTGTAGGAAACTCATCACTCAAATGTGCACATTTTACAGATATGGTGGGTAATAAGAGGGTTGCATTAACCTTACAGCTCGGCGTCGCAGCCCGTCGGAGAAAGCAAACCGCGTTCAAAGCCTTCCTTTATGCGGGAATGCGTAATGCGGCAACGCGAGTCGATCTGAGCCGCCCAGCTTTTTCTCCACAAAAACCTTCACATCTTCCAAACGGCTGGATAGTAAAGATGATTCATTTTTACCATTTTTCTTTTGCTGCATAAAACATAAAAAACCTCTTCCCTCCCATAATTATATGAAATGACAAGACATGTCAAGGAGCCCATGTTTCCATTGAATTATACATGTATGCATTTGGACTGAAGGCCCCAGAGCAATTAGAAATACACACGTTAATGTTTTGCCTTAGCCTGTCTCCCTGTATTTATCACTGATATTTTTGCAAAGACAGCTTGTATCTATTTTTCACTGGTCCGAGATCTGAATGAACAGCACTGCGCTTTTAAACAAGCTGGAGACCAGTGAAGCTACGAAGAAGAGAGGGAGAGCATAAATGTGCCTCTACTGTATGTAAAAGAACAACCCTCTTGTGCCTTCACTTTGATGTCTGTTGGGGGTTGATCTCATGAATCCATGCTATGAACTGCTTTAAACATTTCTCTGAAAGCATAACTGAAATTATGCCTCATATCTGCTCATGGTGTATTTATACCGTGTATTTATGATTCATGCTTTGTTCAGTCACCTAACACATTAATTATTGGGAAAAATTGCATTTTTTTCTCCCCCAGAATTTTGGGGTCATTGGCCTCTAACCATTATTTGGAATTTGAACAGAACCTCTGTGGAGCTCAGATCAATCTCTCACCTGGGGAATGAGTGGAGCATATTTCTATCACCAGACTATCGATCGCTCCATGCGCAAACCCCCAGTGTGAGAGGGGTGTTTTCATGAGGACTACAGTGAAGGAAGTGTGCCTGCAGCATGCACGCACACACACACACACATATACAGACACAATACACACACACACACACACACACATATACACACACGTACACACACGCAAACAGACATACACGCACACACACACACACATATACAGCACACACACATATACACACACGTACACACGCAAACAGACATACACACACACACACGCACACACACACACACATATACACACACGTACACACGCAAACAGACATACACACACACACATACACACATATACAGACACACACACACACACACACACATATACACACACACCTATACATATACACACATACACAAGAACTCACACATATATTTACACACAGACACACAAACTTAGACACATGCAAACACATACACATATATACACATAGACGCACACACACAGACAACCCTAGAGAGAAAATAGACACAAATGCACTTTGTACATCTACTATATCTGTGACTTACATATGCACACATACAACACACACAACCATACAGTGATTATTCGTTTTTTTCTTTTGTTTTTTTTTTTTGTAGACAGACATATCCACACACACGACCCCACCACATTTTCACTGAGGACTGCTCGCCCCTTCAGTCAGCTGTGGGTAATGAAGTCACCAAGCGAACCACGTCCAGACTGGGCCCAACTGTCCTGCACCCTTTATTACACACACGAATCAATGGGATCTCAGGCACTCTCAGGCCGTTCCCAAAATCATCACCACTCTGTCAGATTAGCAGACTGCACATTGCTTTACAACAATGCGCCATTTTGATTTTCATCCCATCAATAAAAAAGGTAAAAGGGGAATTTGGATGAAATAATTTTATTGTATTTTTTAAATATTGCTCATGGTATTCTTTGAAATTATAAATGTATAGGCTATTCAAATCTCTCATGTATATGGCGGTATGGTGCGCGTGCAATGGGCGATCGTTTTTAAGACCCGTGGAGAAACATCACATTGAAAGTTGACAAGCCGCAATATCCAGTCCAAACGAGAGCGCACTACATCACCAGGCACAATCAATATTGCATTACTCACTCCGGGTGTAAAAAAGACTCATCACACGGATGATATTTTTCCGTGCAATGGTGGTTTCGTTTACACAAGAGGGGTGAATAATGGCGTGACCATAACTTTTGTTTTATTTGTTGACCGGCGTGTTGAAATGAAACACAAGACAAATGTGCATGGATTTGTTTTACTAAAATAATGCCGTTGCCGCGAAGAGGAATGAGAAATGAAATGTCATGGTGTCTTTCTCTTTTTTTCCATGCAGAGAGAGAGAGAGAGAGAGAGAGAAAAAAACTTGTTTCATTTCAACATTGAAATTTCATGAATATATTTTCTAGGCACAGGAAAAAAAAAAGCAAATTCATCATTAAGTTTGAGCAGGCCCCTAATGTTACTATGGGGATTATTCAATTTTCCCATTTATCGTACATGTCATTTCTGCCTGTGTTGCCTGTGTTCTGAAGGCCGCTACACAAAGACAGAGGAGGGGAGGCTTGATTTTAGGGGGGTCGGGTACATGGTGATGCCCCCTCATCTGGGCCAGTGAAGGCACCAGCTCTTAATGGCTGGAGTTTTCGTCTTCGGGAGAGGGAAGTCGCAACAGCTCCTTGGATGATTAAAAAGTCATTTTCTTAAATGTCCTCAAAGGATTATTTTTTTTTTTTTTTAAGAAAACATTTAATTGCTCCAATCAAGCATAAATGTCTGTGGCTCGCGGTTTAATTTGTACACTATTCACGTGTCGTGTGCTTATTTGTCATCGTTTCCTTTGGCGCTTTTCCCAACCGCCTCAATCAAAATGTAATAGTTTGGATTGCCTTTCTGTTACTTAAGGTGAATAAGACAGATGCAAGTTGGCCAAAATATGGAGTGTAGGTTGGGGGGGGTGGGGGGGGGGCAACGTTACTGATATTAAGGTCTGTCTGATGCATAATATGTAGTGTGGAGGCTGTTGTGGAAATTCATTAGGTGCTCTGCAGCTATGAAATTGCATTCTGATTGTAATTTCCCCAGCAGTGTTTGTGAACGTACACATATTGGTAATTATGCAAAACAAAGCACGCAACTGGTACGGCATGTGCAGTAGTGTTAAGGTTCAAAGAGAAAGTGGTGAGAGGAAGATACTGAGGGGAAAAAAGCTTTGTGAATCCCAAACAGGTGACACAGGACAAGTGTCTCCCTCCTCTCTCTCCCTTTTTTCACAACCGATGAAATACAAGCCTCGCGTGCTGTTTAAGTTTGCGTTTAAGTTTTGCGTCATGACACCGGCATGCTTCCTGTCAGCTCATCACCGCACAGGCATGTGTCGAGAGCTTCTTTCATCTTCGCACTTCAAAACAGGAACGGCGAACGCACAACGGCATCATTGCGTGCTGTTCTGGCGGCCTTAAACCCTGCGTATTACAGCACGCCAATCTCGGCATGGTCTTCCCGCCATAAGCTCGATGAGCATAAAAACATATTTACTTTTGATGCCAAATGCAGTATTTGTTCAGTCACAGTAGAACACAGTTGGACATTAACACTGACAGAAGTTCGACATACTAAGCTTCCCAACTTCTGGAGTTAGGGCTACGTTTTCTTGTGGGGGCGGTGGGTAGGGGGGGGACTTTATAATGTATAATAAACAATGTAACATTGTTGCTACGGAGATAAGCGCATAATATTCAGTGTACCGAGAGAAGAAAAACACGAGGATTTCAAGTTTTTCAGCATCATGTACCCATACAATATGACCTTTAGTCCTCCAAGGCTGCGGGAAGGAGCACTGGCCGTGAATTCTGATATAATCAATATTCTATTATGACAGCATGTTCAGGTTTACAGCTTCACCATAATAGTCTCGATATTTCATCCAATGGCTCGCGAGGGCGAGGAGCGTGCTCCGGTCGGTCGCCCTGTTAACTGCGAGCCCACACTTTAATTAACCAAAGAATACATTTTTACCATCGCTGGACATCTCAATCCAAATGTTAAGACTTCCGATACGGGTCGGGTCCCAGGCTTCCTGCTTTACCACTACAAGCCAGAACGAGCACTAAATTAAAATGTTAAGCCGTTACATGGCAAAGGCTTTGGCAGGGCCATAAAACATCCCCATTACAGCTTCTTATTTTCCCCAATAATTAACTAATGTGAGTATTTTACGCAGCCAAACGTTGTTAGCCTTTTAAAATCCCTGCATTTAAATGTCATCTCTGCATTTATTTTTGACATAAATTTTTAATTTGAAGTCGAACATTATGAGGTTAATGCCACATTATACTGTACATGATGGAAGGTGGACTCGTCTGAAGGCTCTGTCGCACGTTTTCGTCAGCACTCTTAGTCATAAAATGTCTATTTTTCCCGTTTTTCCTGAACACCTATCTCTGTTACAAAAGCCAAACCCATGTGAAAGGGTACATTGTCTTCTATTTCTGAAGAAACCATAAATGGCTTGAATTTCTATGATGATACGTTCAATTGGTGATTGAAGGGAATTGAACTGAGCTACTGTCAACGCTGCACAAATCTGACTCAGGATCAGTTGTTGTTTTGACACATCAAGAAGGTACGGTTCATTCCACGCTGCACGCAAGCGTGACTGCTTTGTACGTTTGTCCAAACAAACACTCCCTAATCCTTAGGCAAATATACAAACACTCCCCCCCTCCCCTCCCATAGATTTATATCAATTCTGGTTGTATCTCAACTTTCACGATCGTGTTTTTTCCCTTTCGGGAGTTCAAGGGCACCTTTCAATGCCGGAAGGTCGTGATGGGCTAAATCTGTCTCGGTGAAGACGGGCTACAGGAAGAAGAAGAAAAAAACACGGCTCCTGCTCTTTTGCTGCTCTGCCATTTTGTGGGTTTCAAAGTTCCATGACAGTAGGTACACGGCTGTAACGCAAGCAGCATATTTATCACAATGTAACCGTGAGCAACGGGGACCGAAATTACCTTCATCTGGCATCCTTCCAACACGCTATAAATGAGGTAATCGTCCTTGACTATAAAATTTGCATTTTCAAGACTTAATTGCTATCATTACATTTTTTTGTAATTCTATTAATTTAACAGAATGGGGTATTTGGTTTTATGGTTATAATTTGCATTAAAACAATGCGCTTCTAAATAGAAAATTCTTAATATAGAAGAAGGGGGAAAAAGGGACAACTAGTGTTCTGCAGTCTCCTGTGATTAAGTCAGGTTGCTGTCTTGAACAATGGAGACGCGGGACGGACAAAACGCTGCAGAAGGGCGATGGTAGACATGTCCGCACGCACAAAAGCGCTCTCAGGCCGAGATGGGAGAAGGAAACGGCCTGGGATGCGGCACATTGTGTGAAATTACTGGAGCCTATGTCTTAATGGCTTCTTCTCAGGCCCGTCTCTTTCTACTCAGTCACTTCTTTGTGCATATATGTACATCGTGTCCTTAATTCGGTCATACTGAAATAGTGTTTTAGGAGAAGGAGCAAGACATCCAGCTGGCTGACCATCTCCCCTTCCAGTCGGTATTCGGAAGTACGAAAACCGACCCAGTGCCGGCGGACATGTATCGCTGGCCATGTGCACTCCACTGACCTTAAAACTTCAGACTTACTTTTACTGTCAAGCAACGGCTTCCCCACCTCAAGCATTGAAATACAGATCATTAATTATAGACTGAATAAATGATATAAATTAAACCAAAATTGAGTACAGGCACAAAAAAAAGAAAACATACAAATCTCATTTTAAGAGTGTGGCTATGAGGTGTGGTCATATGTAAAGTGCTTCCCTTCACCCTGAGCCCAGCGAGAGACAACCTCCAGGGTCCCTGAGTGGGCGACACAGCTCCCCGTAACATGAGCACCATTGACATGCACAAGGTTGCTTGGTCACATGGCATTTGTCCAAAGCGTTTAGAGTGTCGGCGCAGGTAGGGCTTGATGTCTGAGGTGTGGTGGAGGGGTGGAGCGTGCCACGCTCTCCCACGGTGTCGGGTGGCATCAGGTCAGTCCGCCGGCAGAGCACGAGTAACGTTTAGGCTCCGTCGCAGCCTCCGTCGTGAGACCTGTCAGCTGGCCGCGACGCACGCGGGGGGGAGGTGCCCTTACCATAGGCCAGGCCCTGAGCCCTTTCACCATGAGGAGGTGCCCTTACCGTGGGCCAGGCCCTAAGCGCTTTCACCATGAGGAGGTTCCCTTACCGTGGGCCAGGCCCTGAGCCCTTTCACCATGAGGAGGTGCCCTTACTGTGGGCCAGGCCCTGAGCCCTTTCACCATGAGGAGGTGCCCTTACTGTGGGCCAGGCCCTGAGCCCTTTCACCATGAGGAGGTGCCCTTACCATGGGCCAGGCCCTGAGCCCTTGCACCATGAGGAGGTGCCCTTACCGTGGGCCAGGCCCTGAGACCTTTCACCATGAGGAGGTGCCCTTACCATGGGCCAGGCCCTGAGCACTTTCACCATGAGGAGGTGCCCTTGCCGTGGGCCAGGCCAGAAAGGTGAGCGGAGAGCATCACCACAGCGAGAGTGATGTCATATCCATGGGAAGATGTATAACTGCACAGAGCACACATGGGAGGGGATTTTTCTCATAGAAGGTTCCAGTAGTTTCTGGTGGCTTGTGTCACAGTCCACGGATGAGCAATCAGCTTAACGACAGAATGAGGCGGCCGATCCACGTCCCAAAGGGAACGGTATGTTTACAGAACCTCGTTGCAAAGGCCCACTGTGGATGCAGTGCTAATCCAAGCTGGCACATTGCAGGGCTGCCTAATGCAAAGTCTACCCGGGCCAATGGTGAGTCATCATGGGGTTATATGTAAATTAAATATTTGAAATATCCATTCATTGGAAAGAACAGTCTTTGCAACTTTGCAGCTCTTAAACAGAGTTTAATAAATTAATATATCCATTCATTGGAAAGAACAGTGTTTGCAACTTTGCAGCTCTTAAACAGAGTTTAATATATATTCAATACGAAATTGGTGTGGGCAAAAACACTATGGACCTGCAAAGTGCGAATCAACTTATGTCATCATGCGGTAGGATGTAAATAAAATAGAACATATCTGAAATATCACTTTAGTGGGTCACTAAACTGTGCTACTACAGTTCACCAAAAGAGTTCTTATATTCAACACGAAATTGGTGTGGGCAAAAAACCCCAGGTGCAAATCATTTAACTTAGGACTTAAATGTCATTCTGTGACCTTTCAAATGCAATTAGTGCAATTAAACAAATCTTCACGCGAGTTAGCATCCATCAATAAAGATCTCAAGTTGTATTGCTTACCCGTAATTTAATTTTCACATCATACGATATGCTTTAACCCAGAATTAAATTGCATTTAATCGGGTGAGTTTAAGTGATTGCTCTCGCGTTGGGTAAGAGAAGAACCCTGAACGATGTACTGTACGGAATTTAAATCATGCTTCCTATGAACAGACTGAAACACAGCTGCATCAAACAGCCTTATTAGACATTAACGTTTCTGAATATAAACATATTTACCATGCTGTTTATGATTGGTGGCATGTGTGCATGTTTCCTTGAGTACACAGAAGCGATGGAAGTAATGCACACAGCAGCTTGTTTTAACTTAGTTACTTATGTCAACAGCACTGTTTACGTTCTCATAGTTTTCCTTGACAACTTAGATCTATGTTCTTCTATTTTGAATGACACACATGTAAGCAGCTGAAATGTGACTGTAGGCCAACATGCTATGTTAAGGGGGTACTCTTTTTGATAAGCAGTTTTTACCATGGCTGTTATTCGCGGACGAACCATAAATATGACAAATTTAGCAACAAATTTAGCAACACATTTATTGTTTAGCATTTATTACATTTTTTTACTTTGAAAAATAAACAGTAAACACAACAAATGTAGTGGCAGAGAGAATAATGTGTTACTATATTGGACAAATTCATTGAAATGTCAAATTACACTTGAAGTCAATATTGCGAAGCAATTATGCTGCCATTCCTTCAGTTATAAAATACAGGTACATGTGTTTACATCTGGTACGAGTGGTCACTGAATGGTTTGATGAGCATGAAAACGATGTAAACCATATGCCATGGTTGTCTCAGACACTTATAGAATCTGTGCCAAGGCACATTGAAGCTGTTCTGGCGGCTCATGGTGGCCCAACGCCATATTAAGACACTTTATGTTGGCGTTTCCTTTATTCTGGCAGTTACCTGTACGTGTAACTCTGTTTCTTGGTTTGTCTTTCTACATGAGCAAAACATGGGAGGGCCATAGATATCATATCATCCATATCATAGATTTATGTTGTCATCTCTTTATGTTTCCTCAGCTGACCATTAAGATGTACCCAAAATGTAAATATGACTGGTTTATTTCGATCAAATTTATACCAAAAGATACACAATTATTTTGTCTTCGGTTTGTGGACTAATGGCCTGACATTTCATTGATATCTTATAAACTGAAGATACTTATTTATTTGTTTTTGTAAATAAAGATTTTAATTTGGATTATTATTTTTCAAGTGCTTGCCCAATAAAGTCTTTCTTTTTTCTTTTACTGCAACAAGCAGTGTTGGGGACAGGCCTAGCACTGCTTGTTGGGACTGTTTCTGCTTGTTGCAGATTGGACATTACAAATTGTGCATAGAAATTTAGTAAGGAAGGTGATATCTATAGTAACCAGTAAGAAACACCTTTATCAATCAGGAGACACAATACATGTCTTGCTGACAATGCGCCCCCCGTGCAGTCACAGGATTCTCTGTACAGGTAAATAGGTGAACCCGCCTCTGGCTATACTGGTTATAATAGGTCATAACAGGCTATGTCAGGTCAAGTAAGAGTGTCATTGCTTTCATCTCCTTTGAAGTCCCCCTCTTCTCCAGCATAATCCTCTCTTACTGTCACTTAAAAAGAATATTTTGTTTGGAAAATAACACCTCTTATCTCCTATCATATCATTATGACTTTAACGCGCTAAGCTGGCAGCAGGTATTTAAGATATTCGTGACTCAAGGTGCTCCGCTGCAACGTGACCTTTGAACGTGAATCAGTTACTGTTCCTACCTTTGTTGACTTCTACATTGTTTATCGGGACATAGCACCCACCGCCTGCCCTGCCAGTGTTTGCAACTGTACAGCAGGGGCGTGTCCAGGGAGGGGCCTAGGGGGGCACCTGCCCCCACAGAAATGTGGTTGGTCACCCTGGGTGCCACCCTGCTTCATCTGGCTCTTGATAGGTTAAGAGGTTGTCAATCAAATGTATTACATTTTGAATGTACCCCCAAGTGTAGTTCTGTGCCACTCTTGGGCCACCGCTGTCAAAGTGGTCAGGGCCGCCATTACTGTACAGTATAATGTAATGTTTCCCCTTCAAGTGTGCATGAAGGTAGGCCTGCGCCTTCCTCCGGATCATTCGGTGTGTGCGTCCTCCGCGAAGCGACGTCGTCGGGAGCGACGGGGGCGCCTCCTCGGCCGCGAGTCCTTGGGTGTCCTCGCCGCGGCAGCCGTGACCATGTGTTGTAAGCGGGGGTCTGCCCCGGATGAGCGCCCGTCTCTCCGGCGGGCCCCTGTGCGCGTCGCCGCCGTTGCCGGCGCGCCGCTCCCGAGCTCCCCCGGCAGACACTGGCGTCACGCTTCATTTAACCCTCATCCCACGGCTCCGCCGTCCCCGCCCGCCTCCCGACGCGGCGCACACCGTCCTTATGTCGAGCGCGCGGGACGGTCATCCCGTAAACAACGCCCCCCCCACCCCCACCCCTCCCTCTAATGTATGGCCCATCTGTGTGGAAAATTGCTCCATAATTGCAGCCATCACTCTGTCGGCGTTCGAAAAACTGGATGTTCGGGTTCCGGCGCCCGAAAAGTCCCGTCGGAGATCAGACGGATAATGCACGCCGAGCATCTGTCATGAAGTGTAAACTGTTATTGCTATCAGAGGATTATACAATTTTTTTCCTTTGTTTGTTTTTGTTTTTGCTGAGAGAGGGTTAAAATAATTTTGTCTTGAATTTCCGTGAGCGCGTTAGGAGTTCATTCCAACTTCCAGCTGAGCTTCAAAGGCCTTGCGTTGTTTAGCATAGAAAACCTGTTCAGTATTTCACAGGCCTTTTGCCCAAATGGCGATACTGAAAACAATCGCTCGACAGACTGTGGTTCTTATCTGCGGCGAGCTATGTGGGCTCTCCCGTGAAGAACTATACCTCTCGCCAAAACGGGGAAGTCATTTGATCCCTGCGATTCTTCAACAGTTCACTCCACCCCACCTTTATTTGCTTGGCACATAAAGAACATTTAATAACTGAAAATATTCATTTGAACAGATGGAAGAAATTCGACTGGAATAAAGTTGCTCTAGCCGCTGCAACATTTTCCCTAGCATGTTGATAAAAAACTGAAATAAGCTGCAAGCAATATTGCAAAACATAAACATAAAACCCACATTCAACATCTCCATCTACATACATCCATGCAGGGCATTCTGAACACCCATGACATCCACTTAATACATAAGTACTGATCATCAAAATATATAATTATATTCCTGCATGTCTGTTTTTGTCAAAAATAAAGTATACATATTTCCAATGTGGATGAAATGTTGTTGAGTTCATTTGTATTCATTCATCGTTCCTGACTGATCATGGTAAGCTCACTGACACGTGACTGGCTTAAGGACTACATCGCCTTAATTGTCTGAGAGAGCTAATTTTTTTAATGGTGATTTTTGAATCAGACTTTTCTGAATAAAAATCACTAGTGAAACTGAAGGAAGAAAATAAAACATAGAAAAGATCCAAAATATTTAACTGAAAATGACAATAACAAGGCCAGAATACCAGAATGATGCTATAGGTATGTTTACTAATGCCCACACCCTGCTACTTGCTATTGGGGTCATTCACAGATGGCAGTTTCTAACCTACAGCCAAACTGAGTCCACCACTGTTTCCAGGAGACCACGAGTCATGCTAGCTCCACTGGATCAGAAAGGCCAGCTCATGCCATCCTACACACCAGCGGGTCATCTGTGTAGGAGGCAGCTGACCACACTGGCCTATGGCTCACCAAGGTTCACCAAAAAAGAAAATGGCATGGAGGGGGATCATCGACACCTCCATCCATCTTAATAGACTTCAGTCAACGTGGCACAGCCATGCACACTCATTTGCTAATTGTTATTAGAAAAGTAAATCAATAGAAAGGTCCACAAGCGATGGAGTGCCTAGGCACTGCGTAACATTGAGTCTGACTGCATAGCGTAACACAGATGAAGTTCTGGGATCTCGCTTGGCTCCCCCTCCTCTGGGCTCATCCTGATGTGACACATCTCCAGCAGGACAAACCATGTCCTCATGCTCTTCACAAAACAGTGGATCTCCTTGTAGATAAGAAGGCAACAGACATGCTATGGATGCTCTGCTCCCTAGAGTTAAGCTCTGTTGAATATTGATGGGATGGGCAGGGGTGTGGTGCTGTATCTAGGGCACAGCTTTGAGTGGGACTCCATGTACAGGGACGTGCATGTCCAGGAATGGGACATAATCTCACCAGACCACATCTTCAACCACAAATATAGAGCTTGTGTTGCTTCCATTAGTGGCTACAGAGGCTACAAGCCTGTGACCAAAAAAATCGTCATTTTTGTACCGTGTCTGTTCATTAGACTGTCAGTGCACAAATACAATCTTTGCACATTTGTTAGAATTTAAAGTAAAATAGTTGGATCTGAACAGCCCAAGCTCTGGCTTGATCCAGTCCCAAAGGCACAGTTTTGTTTGGTGAGTGGAGCATATTTGGTCCTGTCATTCAATAAGATGCATAACCTCGCCACCTCTGCCAAAACCACACACTGATAAGGTTATGTAGCACTTCTGGAACAGCCAAAGATGCTGGAGATTACCATGGCCAGCCACAAATGATCCTCTAATCAAATCAGTGCAAAAGAAAAATTCTGATCAACATCCAAAATCCACATACTTCATTTTGACAAATAAACATGCATGCATGCGGTACGCGGGGAGGCGGGTGCCTTGCAAAGCACGGTTTATATGTTTTTTCATCGTGTATCTGTTCTTCATTTGCATTCAAACTGCTGAGTGGCAGAGAGCGGCCGCTCATGTCCATCAAGGGGGGAAAAATCTGCACCGTCAGCAAAACGAGAACACGAGGGTGATTTCGGCGAGGGCATCATGGCGCGCCCACGGAAACAGATCTATTCATTTTGATTCCAAAAAATTGGAGTCACGAGTAACACAGCTGGTCGGCGTTCTTTGCCAGTGAGTGTCAGAGAGGGAGAACGCTTGCCGCAGAGCAAAGCCAAGGGCTAGGAAAGCAAAGCCAAGGGCTAGACGAGAAGGACGCCGGCATCATCCTGTGCTTTTATTATTATCTCTTATTACCATGACTGACAGCCACGTCTTTGGCCTTGTTTTGCACACAACACTGGAGTGAGACGGCATCTGTCGCACAGGCACGCCTTGTTTAGAACCGGCCAAACTTCTATGAGCAAGAAAGTTGGTTTTCAGAAGTGGATCTGGCGCGATGGCGAGGCTGTGGTTTCAAGAGGAACCGCCGCTGAGCGTGCAGACGGTCGTGTGGGCAACTGGGACGGACGTTTGTGTTTACATCCCTCGAGAAGCCTTTGTGAAGAGAGGTGGTGGGGTGGGTAGACCTGTCTGTACAAGCTGTGGGTGTCTACCTGCCACTGGTGTTGATAACCCGCTCCCCCCGAGCTGTGACAGGAGTGACACGAGGGCGTGGCCTCCGCTTCCCACCTGCAGGTCGCACCGTGGGCGGGTCGGCACCAGGTGAGCGGTGGGTCGGGGGGTGAGGGGGTGCGGCGGCAGGCCGACATCATCGGCAGCATCCTCTGACTGACTGTGACCCGCGCTGAGGGGCGGGCGCGGGGGGTCCCCCACCGTCCCCGGCCTGAGCTGTGTCAGGCGAAATTAGAGACGAGTCGAAGGACCGGAGCCCAGAGAGGAATTCATTAGGAGATGAATGTAAATAGAATGACAGTGACCTCACACTTCCTCGCCCGTCCATCAGCCCAAACTCAGATTAATGGCATGTCTCGGAGCCACGGTGCCGGGGCCGCGTATCTGCGCCGACCGCAGATGCGTGACGCTCAAGGACACACGTTTCGGGAGGGGGGTGCGGGCACCATGCAATATCGCGTCCCACCATCTCCAACCATGCTCAGAGTGCAGCTCTCGATTTGCCCGAAGGGGCTTCCTGCTTCCTGCCTACGCCCGGGCGTCATTCGCTCTGACAGCGTGTGCAGAAGAATTCCTCTTCAAAGCTCCGTGATTAGCTAGCGCGTATCCTTGAGTCCCGGCTCCACAGGCAGGTCTGCGAAACGACCCCTGTTTCTGGCGGCATTACACGGCGGGCCTCCGTCGCTCGGCGTGAAACAACCTGACTGTGAAATCCATCTGATCTCAGAGGGATCGCTTTTTCTAATTCCGGTCCCACAGGTAGCCTGCGCGGGCGAGTTTCAGCGCACAGCGCATAATATGTTTGGGGACCGTGTGTTAACACATTATTTGCATTAGGAAGGCATGTTGTCCCCAGCTGGGCGAACAGCGCTCTACCTCGCAGTTTGGCATAATCCCAGATTTGCTGTGACAGCTGAGAAAGTGGTTTTATATGTGTTAAACCTGCAGTAACCTTGTTTCCCACCTCTCTGTGGCTCCGCACATATTCCCCCAAGTTTCACTTCTTTCTGTCAAGGATTTTCTCCCACCACTAGCGGTATATTCTCCTCTTTATGTGTTTTTTTAAGGGGGGTTTCGAGTCATTTGCCATTTCGTACGCCCTAAGATGTTCAGCCAAAACCACTGTATTTCAAATTAAATTATTCATCGCTAATACCAAATTATGAATTTCAACAAATTTGATAATATGTTACATTATGATGTATTGTTTATCGGCTACGGCTTTACCTAAGACCTTTTCGTATGAGTTTGTGTATGTTTCTGGCCGTGTGTGCTAGCAGACATAGCTGTGTGTTTGTGTGCCTGTGTGGGTTTGCATGTGCGTGTCATGTGTGCTTGCATGAGTATGTGTGTGTGTGTGTGTGTGTGTTCATGCGCACATATTTGTTTGCAGAAGAATCTGGAGGGTTTGACTCTGTAGGCTAAATCAGGTCCCTTGAGAACAGTCTAATCTGAGGCAGAAAGTTTCTGGACCATGTTATTGTAATACTGCAGCTGATTAGAGCCATTATTTACGAGCAAAATAACCATATCTCATGCACATCTCTGATTGGGTAAATGGGGCTCTTCAAATTATCCGCAGCTTTTAATAGCTGCTGCTAATACTGCAGGTCAGAAATGCTTTGTTTTCTCGGTTATAAATTGGTTATAGATGATCAAACAAGAAAAAAGCTAGTTGGTTCATGGTTATGCTCCATTTTGACACAAGCACATAAATAAATGTGATTTTTACATGAATTAATTTTATAATGTATATATATGATGACCTTTTACCTGAGTTAGATTTTTTAAAATAATTTTGTGTAAACAGCTTGTGTACATATGCAGCGTGATTTTATATGAGTGAAAAATCAGCATGCAGTTGATTTTAACTGATGATAATTCATCTCATGTGTGCTCAGCATACACACAGTATTAATCAGTGAATGTAGAGATGATCCACTCTGTTAGGTTGCATGCAGCAGAGTTTGAGAATTTGCCAGGTAGAGAATATAACAAAAGTTCCAGGTATTCATCACATTGGCCAACTATACACACGTGTGTGTGTGTGTGTGTGTGTGTGTGGGTGTGTGTGCGGGTGCATGTGTGTGTGTGTGCGGGGGTGTGTGTGTGTGTGTGGGTGTGTATGTGTGGGTACGGGTGTGTGGGTGTGAGTGTGTGGGTAGGGGTGTGCGTGTACGTGTGCATGGGTGTGTGCGTGTACGTGTGCATGGGTGTGTGTGTGTGTGAGTATGCGGGTGTGTGTGTGTGGGGGGGTGTGCGTGTGTGTGTGTGTGTGTGTGTGTGTGTGTGTGTGTGTGAGTGGGCACCGTTACCACACGCAGCACTCACATCGCCCTCAGCGTCGCAGTAAGGACCCCTGATAAGGAGAATTAGTCAAAACTTGGGAGCTGCCAGTCACTGCCAGTGAAACTTTAATCTTTGTCTGAAACAGGCACAAATAAATTAAACCCTTGTGAGAGGCAATGTGTGCTCCCCTGATAATGTGGGATTGAAGTTTCTGAGACTGCTGCTCACTGGTGTCGTTGGTTCAGAGGAAAGAGCTGCATTTGCTCGTGACAGAAGGAGCCAAGGCTCATAGAGATTACTTAGCAAACGTGACGTGTGTGCGATGTGTTTTTAATTAAGGCAATGAGGAACTTTTAAGACCGTACAATATACCTGATACAGGAACTGTTGGTGCCTCAGTGCCTTTGTTCAGACAGGAGAAATGCCAATAAGACTAACACAGTTTCAACATGTCCATGTGTTTCTTTCGCTTGTAGTTCGGTGTTATGCCATTGGTTACTTGTATTGGCTTACTTGCTCTTTCTGGTCTTCATATGCATCATCATATTCTTTCCTGCGTTGGATTCAGGTATTTACCAAATAAATAAATACTCCCTCATGCAGATTAATGTCGATTTACTCATTCATATTTTAGAGTTTCCATTACAATGCTAATACATGTACCATTGATTGAGGCTAGGATAATAGTTTCCTTTTCACCCAAGAGGTTCCCCATGAGAATGACAGGGCGCCATAGTTAAAACTCACATGAATGATTGTTTAATTCCGCTTTGCAATGCATGTCAACCAATGCGTGCCCAAGTGTTTTCCCATCAAGACAAAAAAAAAAAACCACATTTATCACAATACTATGACACCACGTCCTCACACCCCAGTGCTCCACTGCGTAGTGTGGTCCTGTCTTCACACAGTGCGTGTGTGTAACGGTGTTATTAATGGGACCTGCACTAATAGGAAACAGCCTTCATTTGACTTCCGTGGCCACATGCTTACAATTTGAAAGTTCTCTCTGAAATGAAATCCTCACCTTCCCCCGCTAACGGTAAGACTGCAATAATAATGACAGAATAAGAGTAGCAACATTGCTAATCACACACAGGGAAGTAGCTTGATATTTGACCGAATCGTACACAATTATCATGCATGTGTATATAATAAAATTAATTCTGTGTCTGTGCCTCGTAGCCCGGGGCGAGTGGCATAGAATCAGTTTTGTATGTATAATAGATCAGAGGGTTGTTCATGAATAATACAAATGCAGTGAGCATATACCAGTGAGTGAGGGTGTTTGTCTTTGGACAGAATCAAAGTGAACATGTAATATTGTGATAATCTATATTTGATGAATTCAGGGCTGACTTGCCTTTGCTAAGTCCTGCTAATTTCCAGACAAGGGTTGCCTCTATAATTGAGTTTCCAATAACATTATGATTATTTCCCACATGGTAATTTAATTCAAGGTATTTTTTTTTTATCATTGCAATATTGTAAATGTGTGATTATTATGCATTTGCATGCAGATTTTAGTGGCTTCTTCAAACACATCACTTCCTTCTTAACTAGATTTCCTGTATTATGGGGATATATTTTTGTTGAACTTAATTACATCAGATGAGGGGGAGGGTGATGTTATGAGTAAGAAATAAGTTTCTTAAAGATTACTTTTAGGGAATGCATTTTATGAATCTCCATACCTTGTATATCAGAATCATGCAATCCATTTTACAGGCATACAAAGCAAAGGACATTAAATGCCTAATGTGTGTGTGTGTCTGTGTATGTGTGTGTGTGTGTATTTCGTGCATGCTGTATATATGTGCATGTATACACCAATCAGCCACAACATTAAAACCACTGAGGTGAAGTGAATAACATTGATCATCTTGTTACAATGGCACCTGTCAAGGGGTGGGATATATTAGGCAGCAAGTGAACAGTCAGTTCTTTAAGTTGATGTGTTGGAAGCAGGAAAAATGGGCAAGCGTAAGAATCTGAGCGACTTTGACAAGGGCCAAATTGTGATGGCTAGACGACTGGGTCAGAGCATCTCCACGACAGGTCTTGTGGGGTGTTCCCAGTATGTAGTGGTTAATACCTACCAGAAGTGGTCCAAGGAAGGACAACCCGTGAACCGGCGACAGGGTCATGGGCGCCCAAGGCTCATTGATGCGCGTGGGGAGCGAAGGCTAGCCCGTCTGGTCCGATCCCACAGAAGAGCTACTGTAGCACAAATTGCTGAAAAAGTTAATGCTGGCTATGATAGAAAGGTGTCAGAACACACAGTGCATTGCAGCTTGCTGCGTAAGGAGCTGCGTAGCCGCAGACTGGTCAGAGTGCCCATGCTGACCCCTGTCCACCGCCGAAAGCGTCTACAATGGGCACGTGAGCATCAGAACTGGACCATGGAGCAATAGAAGAAGGTGGGCTGGTCTGATTAATCACATTTTCTTTTACATCATGTGGATGTCCGGGTGCGTGTGCGTCGTTTACCTGGGGAAGAAATGGCACCAGGATGCACTATGGGAAGAAGGCAAGCCGGCAGAGGCAGTGCGATACTCTGGGCAATGTTCTGCTGGGAAACCTTGGGTCCTGGCATTCATGTGGATGTTACTTTGACATGTACCACCTACCTAAACATTGTTGCAGACCAAGCACACCCCTTCATGGCAACGGTGTCAGTGTAGCACCTGATGTCAGTGGCTTCTTTCAGCAGGATAATGCACCCTGCCACACTGCAAACATTGTTCATGAATGGTTTGAGGAGCATGATAAAGAGTTCAAGGTGTTGACTTGGCCTCCAAATTCCCCAGATCTCAATCCGATCAAGCATCTGTGCAATGTGCTGGACCAACAAGTCCGATCCATGGAGGCATTACCTCACAACTTACAGGACTTAAATGATCTGCTGCTAACTTCTTGGTGTCATATACCACAGGACACCTTCAGAGTTCTTATGGAGTCCATGCCTTGACGGGTCAGAGCTGTTTTGGTGGCACGAGGGGGACCTACACAATATTAGGTATGTGGTTTTAATGTTGTGGCTGATCTGTGTATATATATATATATGATCCTGTAATCCTGATTTTCATGGTAAGAGGAGTAACAGTGCTTGAATGAAGGAAAATCATGCTTCACTTTGCCATCTTCTTTTACCACGTAATGAGTGTTTAAGCATACAGTAATGGTTAGCTATTATTCTGTGGTGGGCACCTGGGTGCACTTAGAGGGAAACATGATAACATATTTGCATTCTAACACTGAATGAGAATCTTAGGTAATGTTTACAGCACTTTTTGTATTGTTTTCCATTTTGAAAACCACCGGCTAATAAAAAAAACCCTTGCGCAACATAGTGTATCCGAGGAAAACAGGATGAAAATAGAGGGCAAACAGAGGGCATCTTTGTCTCCAGATCAACTTAAAGTGGAGGTAGTGAAACCTATAGCAGGCCCAACCCATCGCTGGTTGACTAACTGTGTGCATACTGTAAAATGCATGCTTTTAATTGACTGTTCAAATCATTCTGGGAAAAGGTCCGAAGTTTGTCTGAACCGGACAACTCGTTTTACTGTATATTCTCAAATATCATGCATAACTGTTTATGTTGACATAAAAGTCCTGAGCCCAGAGTCCAGGCCAAAGACATGCACATCTAAATTGCATCTGCTAACACCCCCCGCCCCCATCTCCCCATCTCCCCCCCCCAATCTCCCCATCCAAACCTTCTTCCTGAGTGTTGTCTCCACAGGGGTGTTTGCTATAATAACCTAATTAGAAGAAACACCATTGGATCTCAATCTGTTAATCAAACTGTTTAACCATCTGCAATACTTTTCAGATTTGTCTCCCTAAACATTTGGGTACTGACAGTGAAAACTCTTCTTTCAAACGAAATGCACAACATGAAGAAATGAATTTCACTAAAACTTGGCAAAGATCAGAGAAAAAAAATACCATTAATCGAGGCCTGGCCAGTGGCTCTTTCTTTTCGTCCAACATACACATTTTATGACACAATAGATCAACTCAATAAACAACATTCACAAATTATTTTCACTTCTGCTTTCCTTTTCACCTCTGTTTGGTGTGATATCTGAACATTGCATTAATGAATTTGAAAAGCTGATCGACACGTTTAACACAGCACTCTCCTCAGGTGTTTTACAGTTACTACTACCATCACAACCAGTACTAATACTGATGTCAACGTTCACTAGATGAACTCCTTTGCTTCTAGTGGTGACAGAGATCAGACAATAATACCAATTTCTTAGCTAAGGATAGCTATCTAATTTCTATCTAGCTAGTACTACCGAGGTGGCTAGTACTACCTGAGCCCTTGTCCTTTTCCATAGAAACAATGATACACATTGGCATGTTAGTCTGGCTAGGTAATGTTAGGTAGCTATCTAGGCTCAGCTGGTTTGACAGCTGGAGTTGGGTGCTAGAAGTTTGTTTCTTAATTAGTTACCTAATGTTAACTAGCTACCAGTATCTAAATATAGCTCACTAGTTAGCTAGGTGGTGTCATGTGTGGTCACATTTGCTAGACCAGACACAATCATTATTTTATAAAGTGCTTTAGAAACGTTTTTGCCAACAAAATAGCTTTGTATGTGCAATAACCGACTTCTATAGACTGTGAATGAATGTTACTATCTAACTTATAGTTAGAGAAAATCTAAGTCTAAATCAACCCTAATGTGTTGCTAGCTTATTGCTAGGTCCACCTTTTCAAGACCCCTGAACCAGGAAATAACCATAGGTGATTTCCTTGACAGAAAACAAAGCTATATAAGGTGTAATTCATGCTCTAAAAATGAAATAGGCACAGCTATGGGAATAAATCCAAAACTGAAATTGAACATTCTATTTAAAGTTGTTTAAAAAGAATGAATCGAGGTGTTGTCCTTGAAAATACTATGTTTCAGAAATCTTGTTTTGTGTTCCTCTGAAAATTATCTGTTTTGTTGATTCAAAGGGAAAGGTTGATTGAATCCTCTGCCCAGTCTGCCCAGTGTTGAGTACATTGTTTGAGGTAGACAAACATAGTTGCAATACCACAGCAGGTATCAAATAATTGTGTGCTGGTAGACTTGTCAGTACAGACCTCAAAATAACAGTCATGGTGCTCGTTTGAATTTCCCATCGTTGCCAAACATTATTTCTCACTTAAAATATTGTTTTTGAGTTCATTTCCTGCCTTTTTTGGCTTTTGCCAGCCATGATCTCTCACCGAAAATTGTGGTTTAATAATAAAAAATAAGCAATTCTGTATGTGCTGCTACATGCAATGGGCTGCTTGAAAACACCAACTTGAATCTAACGGGATTATCACAATATGCAAATGTTATAGCCTTGCAGTAATATAAGCTAGGAGGTAGTAAAAATAAAACACATTTAAATGAACTAATTAACATGTTTAACTGGCCCTCTCGTCTCACATGGGGACATAATCAGGAGGAGCTGATGAGAGAGAGAGAGAGAGAGAGAGAGGTGAATTGATGATCGCACAATCACTTCTGTATTTATTGACAAGTACCCATTGATGCTTCGGGTAGCATTCTGCTTTGAATACCACTGCATGCGAAATTTATTACCAGTTAATGTTGTGCAGTTAATCACTTTTCTTAGTTACATTAGTTGTCTCATTGACAAGGAGCACACATATTAGTGTGGGATATTGCTACGGGTCTGTTTCATCCATTTAACCCTATTTGGTTAGTGTGAGTCGAGCTGGGCGTCCAGTTGAGTATTCCAATAGAAACCACAGAACTTGGGCTCATGGGAAGTTATAACACTGATTCATTCTGCTCATGTTCATGATGAACTGACCTGAGATCAGATGTTCGCCCCATAGGGTCTGGTTTCTCTGAGGAGCTATTTTGTTGTCACTGTAGTCTATGGCTTGCGTTCTAGGGATAGTGTTTTTAAACCAAAGAACATGCAACCAACAAGGCATATTTGACAGAGGTTATCAGTGAGAACGTACTTTGGTAGTACTATCCATCCTGGATCTAACTGGAATAATATATATTTTTTATCTGAATCTATCAATATCAGTGCCACGTTGTGATTTCATTTTTTATTTGACATTTGTATTGAATTGAAATTGTCCTCAAATTATCAGCATTAAACACTGTTGAATGTTGACTCTTGGCCTTTGATTATTTACGTGTTTATTTTTTACCGCTCTTTTTACCCATGACTCTGTTTAAACTAATTGGTCACTTCTATCATATTTGTTCTGGCCTTGGGCTTCACGCCACTTATTTGTTACAGATTGAAATTGTGTTTTTATCATTTGTTTTAATGTCATGTTTTTCATGCTGTCACTCCGTTGCATCCAATGTTTACCATTCCAAGGTCTGTCATTCTTATCTTTTTCATCTTGGCAATAGCACATATCAGTACTCACTCAGTACTGTTATCACAGCCACTTCTCTGTGTTGCACCATTATAAAGTACCTCTGTGACAATTTTTATCGTGAAGGGCACAAATATAATGAAATTTGACTGATTAATTACTTTTTTTTTTACATATTAGGTTGATTGATTCATTGATTTTCATGGAAAAGGGAAAATGTAAGTTTTTTTTGAAGAAAAATAGAATGAACGGGGGGGAGAGTGTGAGTGATGGAGAGAGGGAGGCATAGGAAAGGTTGCAACAACTTTAAACAAAACATGACACATGAATGAAGCTTTGGCCTCATTTACATACGCTGACATTTTGCAGAAAATATTTCAACATTAGCTGAGGTGTAATGAACCCCTGCCACCAGCCAGTCAGAAATAATGTTACTATAAAGGTAACCTGTCCATATTTTCTTCCTGGGAAATAATGTTGACAGAAAAGCAGGGGGGGGGTTCTCTCCCTTCTTCCAAGTAACTGCTGTTGGAAGGGATATTTTTTTTCTTGTGTTTGGCCTCATCCATCTTCTCCAGTGCTGATTTAACATATGATCACTCCCTTTACAAGCTAATTGTACGCAGGGGTGGGGAATTTGTTAGTGGTGACACCTCGCCGAGCCATTGGGGACACATCTCATTATATGGAAATGTTCAGGAACATCAGATATTATTAGCTGCCATTAATATGCCATACGGGGAGAGAGGGGGAAGCAACGTGAATAGGGAACACAAAGAGGGTGAGACGAGGGCTTACAATGGCCTGACCAGAGAGGTCAAAGTTCATCGCAACTGAAGAAAGGTCACCAGAAAATAATTTAAAAAACACATGTTGGCCAGAATACTATATTTAGGTTTTATGTTCATATCTAAATGTTAACAAAATTGCTTAGAACAGACGTGTTGTATTTTAATTGATAAGATTATCAGGATTGCTAGATATTTACAATCAGGAAATTTAGGGCATGATTAAAATAATGGCAGTTAAGCATCTTGGATTCAAAACCTTGTCCATTTAAGGATATGCCATTTTATGAAATTGTTTGAGCATTGAGTGCTGCCTGTTACAGCCTAGTATTGGCAACATGGTTTCAGAATTGGGAGTAGATGGTCAGGTTTATGACTGGGAGTGACCAGGTATGGTCGATGAACAGCCTACCATTGCAAAAGAAAGCAATTATAATGTTAAAAAAGACTATTTACAACATGAATCCAAGGAAGGTAGAGTTTGGTTAAAAAGCCTTTATTAAATGTCATATCCAAAAATGGAATATAAAAGTCTGAACAAAAAAGAGGGCTATGCCAAGAAGCCAAGGCACCGAGACAAGGAGCCTCCAACAGCCTATTCCATTCCCCTAAGCTACATGACACTGTACCATTCCCCTAAGCTACATGACACTATTCCATTCCCCTAAGCTACATGACACTATTCCATTCCCTAAGCTACATGACACTATTCCATTCCCCTAAGCTACATGACACTATTCCATTCCCCTAAGCTACATGACACTATTCCATTCCCCTAAGCTACATGACACTATTCCATTCCCCTAAGCTACATGACACTATTCCATCCCCCTAAGCTACATGACACTATTCCATTCCCCTAAGCTACATGACACTATTCCATCCCCCTAAGCTACATGACACTGTACCATTCCCCAAGGCTGCACTCTTTTTTTTACACTTTTTCCCCCAACATCAACATCATATGAAGTCCTGAGAACTCAAAAAAAATTAATGAGATTGGGAACAAAACAATTATAATAAGAACATAAGAACATAGGAAAACATAATGGTGAGAACGTGCCATTTGGCCCATCTAGGCTTGACATTTCCTAGTCTAGCAAGTCTGCATGAAATAATGATACAATGAAAATCTTCACAATAGCTACAAACCTTGTTTTGTGGGCTCCGCCACCTTCATGAGATTAAAAAATGGATTACTTGCCATATGTTGTGCTTCTCATGAAATATAAACAATGGTCCTGTTTGTGTCCAATAAATGCAAGGCATGTGGTAACACCTGTGGTCATGGCTGTTTGGCACCTGATTATATTGAATCGCATGGTCTTCTTTATCGCATGTTACATGTCTGTCTCTATGAGCACTACCATACAACCAGGTATGGGTTTCATAAATTAAATGTTTTATTCTTTTTTAACCCTTTCCAGTTCCCACATAAAACTGTGCGAGAAATTGCAGTAATACAAAAAAACAACATCTAGGGATAAGAGATAAGCTAAATAATATACATAGCTAGAACAGTATGGCATGTAACCATTCTGTGCATTTTACATTCAGTGATTCAAATCCTCATTTAAGGTAGTCATGCCTTCCTACATACACACAGGTAGCCCCCCTTGCAACCTATAACTTTACTTCTCAATGGTAGAATTAAGTTTGATTGATATAATTTCATGTTTGATATTTCTCCTATAGAACATTGAAAATGTATCCATCCGCAATGGCCGGCGCATTGTCTACAGGATATTACAGCAAATATCAATATAATTATTAATATACATCATACAACCACATTTGTTAAATCAGATACATTTTTGATAAAATAAAATTGAGTTCAAAGAAAGAACCTTGCTTGAATTCATCACTCAAACTTTGAATCTGCTGGTTTCAATTGATATTTATACCTAATTTTGACTCTCAATTAAAAGCAAGCATTCTGTTTTTTCTTCACAAAGAAAGTTTAGCTATCACAAACAAACACTTGCATTTATTTGTTATTGGATTAAAAATGTTGATAGAATTCTGGCCAAAGTTAAGTAAAATGTATCAGTGCAGACAGTTTATCTGAATAAACCTCACGGTTGGTCCAACAACCCTTAGTTTGCTAACTGTTTTTCCCCTGGAAGAGAAGGACTGAACAGTGCTCACACAGATCAAAGCCAGGTTGTGGTTTTTGCGCAAGAGACAGAGAGCGAGCACAGATTAGCTTTGGAGAATTACATGATTAAGGTCTTATTTTGCTTTATATTTTATAAACACTGGCATATATAATTAAACTGAGGCGCAGATTTAAAGCGATTTGTAAAATGCTTCATGGTTGATTTGATATGAAAAGTACTAGCACTTCAACTTGAGCAGCTAATCACTTATTTGATTGAGTGGGTGAGAAATGAACTGCCAAGGTTGGCCTTCACTGAGAAAAACAGGTCCTGTTACACACACACAGTAGTTCACAGTTGTGAATACTAGGGGCACTGAATATGCGATTTAAAGGTAATTGTGTTGTGGAGAAGGAAGGTTCCAAACAGGTCACAGTCATGCAATACAGAATCTCTATGAAGGGAATAAGTGTCTTCCCACTATTTGGACTGGCCTCAAAATGTGTTTTGAGATTTATTTTAAGACTTGGATTATGATTAAATCACTGTACTCAGATCATCATTTCTTCTGAGAGATATTTTGCCAGTACACAGACAATTATGCGAATAAGTAACTGTTAAATGATCTATTTTCAAACCAATTTAATAGATGAACGCATACGCTGATGAAAGCGTGCATTATGATCATAGTAAAATAATTGTTCGCAATGCTAACAGCTAATGAAACCTTCTGCTCTTAAAAACACTTTTTAAATATAGTTGCAAATACTGTGCATTAGATGCAGATGAAGGTATACTAAAGCAAGAGGGTGAACGTTTTGTAAATAAATCAATTCTTAGATTTATTTGTATCACATTGGTAGCTGTCTTTGTTCTTAAATCCCGCTTAAATAAACTGAATATGACAGCCTTAAAGTCGATTTTCAGAATGCTCAGTTTTAATATCATTTTCTTGGCCGCGGACCGATTTCAGTCCCAGCACTGTTTTGCATGTTTGTTTAATTTGATACAGCATCTTTGGCTGTTTTTCCAGCACACACCACGCCTGAAGACCAGCATATGCATACTAGATAGGATTACATATTCTAAGCAGATTTCGTCGAGGAAGGGTTAAACGCATCCCCCTGCTTCGGTGCGAAAAACATCGTTGGCTAATAGCGCAGGAACCCAAGCTCTCATTAGGGGTTTAGGTGCCCCCCGATTTTGTGGAAGGAGCGAGCGGTCTCCCGCCGTTCCGCCCCGGCCTTTGAGCGAGACGGAGCGAGCGGTCTAATGACTAAAGTTCCTCTATAAAAAGTATACGGCGCAGCTCCCTGCAAATTGAGTTTCCTCTCGCGCCAATTGAGTGTGGTTTACACGAGCTGCAGGGAGCGCCTTTGAACTCGGAGCTGTGATCAGGGGGTCACCCTCTTCCTCCTCAGCAGGAAGGGTCAGGGCGCGGAGAGGCCGCCGCAGACGCCAAAATTCATGCCATATTTTTTTTTTAATTCACCTGCAAAACATTTTTAGATTTAAGATATATATATATTTTTTATACATTTGTCCCGGGCCTACAAAGCAGGTGTTTGTGCTCCCTTTATTGGGTATAAATGAGTTTGTAAATTGAATTTTATTGGATTAAATGCTCAAAGCTCTGTTTGCATAAGACTAACTTTAAACCTCCAACAGTACAACACTGGAACACCTTTACAGAGCATATTCTTATACTGTGGCCTGCACCACATCCATATACAGTCATTCCTATTCGGCAGTGGATATGCATTTTAAAATATCATTACTGAAGCTATTCAAAATAGCTCCAAAAATGAATCTAGCAACATTAATCTAGCAGCAACTGCACATTTTTATGGTCTAGTATACTGATCGCCAAAGATCACTGATAACAATTCGTTTCAATGGCTACTTCTTAGAGGAGTTTCACTCTGCAAACTGTCATTGGATACACGCAATTAGGATTCCTCATTCAGTGGATGTGTGTCATTCAACCAGCCAAGTGGGCCTTCCTTCCTTGCACAGGCAACAGACATATTGGAGAAGAACGTAGCACTCCTTCCTGTGAACATTCAATCGAGGATATTTCAGTTTACTTTACCTAATTTAATAGATAAAAGAGGGGGAAAAACACTTTTATTTAATGCCAATAATGTAACCTCTAAAGTGACCGAATGTTTTATATTGCATAGCTGCAATGCACACAAAAATAAAATATCTTAAATCAAATTTTGTTGAAGCCATTCAAGAATGTGGTGAGGAGGGGGGGAAGGGGCTTTTACACCATCTTTTGTTCCCCCTTCTTCCCTCCGAGTTGTGCCAACGCCAGCTGAACGTGTTAGTCCATAGGACTTGGCTTTCTCCCATGTCCATGCGATCCAGGACCGAATTGATAAACACTTACAGCGAAAGCAATAGGATTGTTTTGAATGTCACAGGCATGAAAGCGGAACTCATTTCACTGTAATCAAAGCTCCAAAAAGGTCTTTCTATAAATCCAAAATGTTTCTTCTCTCCCCCCCCCACCCCCACCCATTCCACAATTATGCACATGCACTGCCATAAATCTAATGCGCTTTCATGAACTGCAGGAGCAGAGTACATAAAACGTGTTGCGGATTTGCATACAAACATACTTATTCTAAATCCCCCTCAGAAGTTGTAAATGATTGTCTTTTCTTGAAATACATTTCAACAAATTGTATTTAGGCATGTTTATGAATCCTATTATGGCAGGGGTTTTATCATATTTTGTGGACAGCAATGGTTCCCCGTCATAACCATTAAAAGAGAAGGCCTCAGGCAATATATTTAGTCATTTGTTTCAGATGTTTTCTGATTTCCTTACGACGCAGTACGACAGGTCTACAGAGGAATGACAAGTCTACACTGAAGTTACATTTCTATAACCACTATCATGTGCAGGGATTGCTCGTGGTAATGTTCATTTGAGCAGCTGAGGCAGTGTTATTAGTGCCATAGACTGGGCCCATTTCCCACTGGAGCGGTCACCTTTTCCGATTCAATTTTCCGTAACGTTTTTCACGGATATTCGAGAATTTAAAAAAAAACATTTTCTGTCTGGAATCCAGTTAGGAAAGAGAATTAGAGGTTGAGCTTGACTACAGCACGGCTTGCTTTTTGAAAAAATTACCTATGGATAGAATTCACTCTGAAAATGACCGGTGATGCTGCGAAATACGCCCTTGGAGAAAGCGACCTTCCATTCATCAGGTTCTGTACCAAGACTCCAGGTCACGCTGAATTTCAGCGAGTAATGAAAGAGGAAGTGTGTTCAAAGGAGAAGTACCCCCAACATGGCGGTCATACAAAATGCAAAAGTGCCTGTGGAAAGAGGAAGTACCACGGCATTAAGATTAGAGCCGGTTTGTCTGGCCGCCAAACAGCTGTAGTTGATGTGCGCCCTGGAATCAGTCATTAATTGGAGAGACAAGCTGGTGAGTGTGGGGGGGGGGGTCATAAACATTTCAAGAGTTATAAAACTTTCATTAAGTTCTCACGATATCTTGCTAGTGGACGACCTTTCCTGCTCTTTTTGTCGAGAGCTAAAAAAAGGGAGGCTTATTTCGTCAGGGGACAAACAGCTTCTTTGTGGCGGAGGGGGCTTTTTCAAAACTGTCCTGCCCTCTTGACTCGTCCTAAGCCAGAGATCACAGCTTATAAAGTGGCAAAACAAAGGATCGCTTTAATGAGATTGTAAAACAGAGCAAAAAAAAAAAAAAAAAAAAAAATTCCAGCAAATAGCTCCGCTGGCCCTGTTCGTTTCAAAAGGCCTTTTCAAGATTTGCTTTAAGCCCCCCTCTATGTTTAGAAGGAAAAAATCAAAGTGAAAAAGGTTTCCATTATTTGAAATGATTTAGAGGAGATGAGTAGTGTATAGAAACGTTAAATGAAGACCTGTCGACAGCATAAAAGGTGTGTAGGAATACACATGTTGGGAACGTGTTTTGCACTTTCTCAAGCATGTGAGTGGCCTCACAATGCTACTGTGGGTCTGTCTGTGTGCTTCATAACGTAAACTGCTTTGCCCCACCCTTTTCTGAGATTGTACTGCATTCGGAAAGAAAATAATGTGTTTTGTGTTAAAATATACGCAAAACAGGAGGACCTTATTCTGCTTATTTAAAAAACTTTTAAGGAAAAAATGTATTAGTTCCATGAAACAGTTTTTCTTTGTTAAAAAAAATTCATAAATCAATGAAGCATTTAAAAGCGTAAAAAAGAAAATCTTTCAAATTGCTTCGAGGCTCTGAAGATTTCATCTCTGGAGAAAGGAACGAAAATGGAAGATTTTTTTTTTTGCTGTAAGGTCTGGTGTTCCAAACGTGGCACATTTTATAATCCTAAAACGATAAATCTTTAACTCATGTTGTTCACAAACATGGAGGCACAATGTTTATGTAAACCTTAAATGAAAAGGGTGCAAGGCAACCATGATATTTACACATGCGCTTTATTTTGGGGACTATTGAGAAAGAAACCGACCTTGTTTGTTATAACTGAGCAATTATGTATCTTGTTTTTAGGATCTCAGCAAATTTGCTGGGCTTAACCCTTCTGCATCACCGTTTGATTGTCACCAAATTTGCTGATAATCATCAAGCTCTTAACAGATTATCTGTTCCTCAGTCTTCAGTGTTGGGAGTCACACCCAGATTCCCATCACCTCAGGCCGTTGTCCTGATTGGTTCCAATTGTTTCTGTGGCAACCCGATTCTGATAAATGACTCTTTGAACAGTAGGAAGTGTCCATCGTGACCTTTGCCTGCCCCTAAGACCCCAGTATTAAAAGTGCCGGAGCCCCCACCACATAATCAAACACTCCTGTCGGATATCGGCTAATTTGACCCCCCAAAAAGAGGTGAAAAAGAACTAGCTGTATTGTCCTGGTGCCATCAACTGTCTTTTCCCTTCACTGGGATCCCACAGAGGCCCCATAGACACAACGCATTAGAGCAAAAAGATGGCCTTACGGAAAAATCACTGCGAAACAGGAAACACGAAACACATGAAGGAAATGTGACAGCATGTGATCACGTGATGTGCACATGTGACAATATGCGTTATACTTGCGCAAAATGACCGGAAAAAAAAGTGACTCACACGTGCAGAATTTGTGTGGGCATGAGCGCATCCTTTTTAAAAATACATCAATGTGTCAAACTTTTTCCCCTTGCGAGCGAAAACGCTGCACCCCCGCCCTGTCTTTCATCTATCATTTAACTTCACCCAAGGACCAAAAAATAAAAGCGCGCGCGCAGAGGAACGGTGGAGTTCAGATCAAACAGTGAAAGGACCTTCAGAGGTGCGCTGTAGTTAACAATCGTAATTAACAGGAACACAAGTAATCAGCGAGGCGAGCGTGTCATTAAACGGCATCCCTTATGATTAATTCACTTGTCTGCTCGTAACGGTGAAATGAACCTTTCAGCGCCTTAACGACCTTGCCCTCGTCTTTTACTTCAAAGATTCGGCGAAGAAACCAGAGCACCGTTATCAAACTGTCAATCGGCCTCGTTTACACTTTTTTTAGCATGTCATCGACATGTACAACGAGAGGCTGAAAACCATTTGTTAACGCACAAATGTAATGCGGTCCTGTGGACTAATTGTGTAGAAGGGAGGTTGAGGTTTAAATGTGTGTAAATTCAATCTAAAATAGCTGCAGCCTGATGTGATCAAACCTTACTTCCACTATTTGCGCTTAAATGTTTTTTCCTTTTTTCAGAAACGGTTACAAAAATGGCGGCATACGCCACTTAAAATTTGACACCGCGCACTTGTTGTTAAGGCTCAAAAGAGATTATGGACTGGAAGAAAGAACTCCTATTGTACACCATGCCGCATAATTAAATTCACCCGTCATTTGCTATTCAGTGGAGTACATATTTGTCCTGGTAATTTTATATCTGAAACCGCCGTAATGCCGAATTAACCATTTGAATTAATCATGTGAATTAATTCTTTGATACATCCCACTAGTCCAGCTGCATGGGTCTGCTTAACACCAGAAGTGCAAGCATATGCTTGTTTAGACGGCAAGCAAAGTCTCCAAGGAGAACCACGACAATGAGACACAATATCCCCCTGCAAACGCGTGCGATGACTTAAACACTCCATTGTATTAAATATGAATGAGCTGTTATTGTCCGGCCCAGTGTGAGAGAGGAGGCACGGTTGTCGATTAGCCACATGATTAAGCAGATGACACGGTGCGGCCGCTAAGGTAAATAAAAGCCGCCTTCTGTCACTTCCTCCCCTGGGCCCCCGCAGCACAAGGGCTTGGGAAAACTTGGCCTGTTGGATCCATCTGAGTGAAAAAGTGATAATGCGGGCCCCCCTCCCAAAAAACAGCTGAGAGGCTCTCCCGCCCCGTCGGACGGAGCGATAGAAGCGAGGGGAGCAATTAAGAGGGATAAACGGTGCGGTCGCGGTTCGTGTCAGGTGTTTATGATCTCATTGGGCGATTTGCATCTCAAAAGCAGCAGCCTCCCTTTCCCTGGGAAACCCCGCCCCCTTAACATGGTGTGCGTCGTGTCCGCGCCGCACCGCGACCACCCCCCCTCACGCAAAGAGATTGAAGGCGTCCGATAACAACGTGCGCACGTTTCCCAAAAGGGTTTCACTGGTCCTGGGATTGCTGCAAACACAAAATGTTCAGGTCCTTCTTTTGAACTCCAAACAAAGAGAAAAAAAACAAGAAATGTACAGAATGGAGAAATCACACATTCACTTAACTGCACAGAGACTGTGAATCCGATGGTTAGTCCTCAGTGGCGTTTTTTTGTTTTGTTATTCCCATCTATTTTATCAGCTCTTATTAAATTCTGTGTCACTTACTCCAACCACTTTTTTGTTATTGTTCATGATCCATAAACAGCTTATCTTGACATTTCACTTGTGCCCGCTCTCACATCCAGGGTTACGTAATAGTGCTGTGATTATAAGTCAGGCCTTAATAATGGCGTGCTCCTAACCTTAACTTGCTCCAGCGTGTTCTTTCCACCCGCGTCGTCTCGGGACATTCAGGTAACTAATCTGCCTTTAAATATGTCTCTGAGGAAATGCCGCTAATTAGTACCGGAATTTACTGCCCTCCGTTTTATTGACTTGTCCTACTTCTTCGATAATTAACTAATGAGTAAAGTAATGAGCTATGACATTCACTCATACTGTTCAATTAAAGTACAGAATCAATTATTGAAAATAGTTTTGGATAGCATCAGCCAGAGAACGTGCACATGGTTAATAGTGTGGCAATTATGGCCAAGTGCTAGGGAAAAAAGTCAAATCACGGCACTCATGTCCATAGAGAATGAGGTGTCAGAAACTAGATGCAGAAAAGTTCTGTGTCTAACAGAATAAAGCAGAGTGCTACAGCATCAATGTGTGAGAGGTCAGGTGATATGCATTTGCCTGGTTACTGCTGAAGCAATGTAGGCCTACATACAGGCAACATACTGCCAAAATAAGAAAACACCAAGTGACTTAATTGGGCATTGGGCCACCATGAGCCTCCAGAACAACTTCAGTGCTCCTTGGCATAGATTCTACAATTGTGTGGATCTTTATTCTGGAACACCGTTCTTCCATAGCTTGGTGTTTTGTTGATGATGGTGGAAAACGCTGTCTCAGGCACGGCTCCAGAATCTCCCATAAGTGTTCAATTCGGTTGAGATCTGGTGACTGAGATGGCAGTGGCATATGGTTTACGTTGTTTTCATGCTCATAAAACCATCCAGTGACAACTCGTGTCCTGTGGATGGGGGGCATTGTCATCCTGGAAGAGGCCACTCCCATCAGGAAAGTAATGTTTCACCATAGGATGAAGGTGATCACTCAAAATGGCTTTGCATTTATTGCTGTTTACCTTTCCATCTAAGGGGTTGAGTGGACCTAAACCCCACACCATAACGGAGCCACCAGAACCCTTCATTTACTTAAGTGTTTCCTTTATTTGGTCAGCTACCTGTATATATTCATGTGTGTGTGCATGTGTGTGTGTTTGTGTGTATGTATACATACGGTATATACATTCTGTACACTGGAAGGCATTAAAAACACAACATTACCCCATCTATACTGCTTTATCACTAGAAGCACTTGATCCATGTAGCACTTGTGGATGCACAGACATTGACACAGTCATGCCTTCCCCCTGTTGGTTATGCATGGTTGACCATGGGTATACAAGCCAGACCAAGTTCATTCTGGATGCGCCAGGAATTCCACAGCTGTCATAGGCAGACACTGAACAGGGCACAAAATGCCAGTGTCCAGGAAGCGACATTTTTGTGTGCTCCATGATGACTATTTCACATGTACTTATGCGCAAACAGCTAAACCTGCACACACGTGTAGTGTGTGCTGTGATTGGATCACACACAAAATTGACCTTTTCTATATCATATTTGAATACCTGTTATATACTGTGTAAATGGCTTAATAAATGTTGTATGCAAGCACCCAACTACTATGTGTTACATACACTCTCATGAATGCTTTGTTTCCACAATAGACTTTAATGGGAGAACCAGACATTATATGTTTTAAGAGTTTATTGGCCCAGTAATACCCGACCCAGTGAGTTGGTAATAATCTCCCTCAGTAAACAATGCTTCATTGAAGTAATCCAGCTCTTAACAGAAAGGAAATCTCTATCAAAAGAAATTAATTAGTGCATCGCACTCCCATGTGTTTTTTCCAGATAATGAATCATCTATCTCCACACTCCAATGTGCAGAGGCATAGCTGATAATTATGTAAATATCAAAATCAATGAACCTGTCGCTGCATTTGCATTTATTTAAGATTTTTTTCTTTTCCGAAGAAACATTTGACATTAGCCGGCTGCCTGAATCTAAAAGCATTCTGTGGGACACTATGCACTGCATTGGAAATGTGAACAGTCTAGCTCCTCCATTTCTCTCAGAGTGTGATTGCAGTGTGTTTGTATCATTGTATTTATTGGTAGATTGTATTGGCTGATCATAGTGATCATGTCATGTAAAACAAACTATTGCTATTATTATTATTATTATTATTATTTATTTTTATTGTTAATATTAATAATTATTTGTATTAGTAGTAGTAGTATTGGTGTTGTTGTTGTTATTATTATTATTATTATTATTACTAGCAATAATACTAATAATGAATTACTAATTGTTCATAATAATAACAACAACAACAATACTACTACTACTAATACAAATAACTATTAATATTAACAATAATAATAATAATAATAAGCATAATATGTTTCACTATTATTAATATGACGTCTTGATCATGGACATCTCAGTGGACCCCAAATGTTTTTCTTTCTGGTTTCCGAGTTTTAGTACTTTTCCCATACCTCAAGCTGTGGGCACCTGTTCTTATTCACATACACAGATACAGTATTATGCCTCAGCAGCTAACATTATAGAGAGTGTGTTAATTATTGCTTTTGGGTTTGTTTGGGTTTTTTGCATTCAGCAGCGCTAAAATGAAAGCAAACCCTGTCAGGAAAGAGAGCATGAGTCAAGCACAGTAGCGCTCATAAAAACGAGAGGGCTCAAGCCAGAACTCGTTCAGCACGATAGCTAAGGGAGGTTTTTCAAAAAAATACAAATAATAATAACATGCTAAATTGGCTGGCTGTCATCCCAGTACCTCTGTGGTTGGGCAAATTCTCTCTATTTTTTTGCTCCTGTCGTTTTTCAAACTATCTTCAATTAAGAAAAAATGTCCACAAGAAAATACTTGCATGTGTGGCTTACGTAAGTGCCAGGGAGGGAAAGGCAAGAGCTGCCATCTTGCAAGCTCCCCAAATATCCTTCACCAGCTGAACTCTGATGACCATAAAGCCCCCCCATAATTAAAGTATTAAACAAGTCTATATTTTTGCCTAATTAATAATTAATTTAATGAGAGGACAAGGCAGTAAAATTGCTAATTAAATAGTTCTGTACCACTGAAACGACGCAGGGATTTACAAAAGGAATAAATCCCACAATAGTATTTGGGTTATATTAATATTCTAATGCCCAGTGTGCCAGAGGTCTTGGCTGGTATGCTAGTCACCACTGAGTGGGTGTGACAGGCTCGCACAGAGACGCAAAAGCCAAGGACGTCAAATTCATCCTGACAGCAACCATGGAGATCATCTCAGGCCAAAGTCTGGGGTGCTAAATCAAAGAAATAAAGTGAAAAGAACATAATGGAGTCGACTCGGTCATCGTTATGACAAGGCCGCTTGTGTTTACAATACGCTGCTCGGACTTTAACAAGAAAGTCTGGGGTTTGTCACAACAGGCTCAAAATGATAGGACAAAAACATACATGAATACACTTATTTCCTATAGTCATCTGAGACTTGAGGTGAATAACTGAGATATCAATTATGTGATATTAATACTTATAATGTTAAATTGTGCTTGGATAAGTGTTTGGTTATATGATGTGCTACATTTTTATTGCATGTCATATATTTATTTGGAAAATTCAAAAATTCATAAATAGTAAATTTATGTATGAAAATGTGTTGAATTGATGGTAATTTGATTCCAGTTGCCTGACATAAAAAGTACAGACACTGAGACAGTTACAGTAATATAGAAATATAGTCCGTTTGGAAAGTGAAGTCAAAAAGGAGGCTCCTGTTTAGAATGTAATGACCAGATTGGGGTCAAATCCTGCAGCCAGTACAGTACTGTATTTACTATACTCCTATAACACTACAAATATGATTTTTAATTATAAAAATTATGTTGTCATTGTGGATTGGATTGGCTATATTTGAAATGACACCAAAAAACCATCTTGCATGAAGTTTCAGTGATATTCCCTTTCACCATTGTTTGAGTATGACACATTAGAATACGTGATATGTGTCACAACACACACTTTTTTATTATTATATTGTGAAATTTTTAAGTAGGGCTTAAAAGAATGATAGACATAAAGACATTAATAATAGACATTAAGTGAGATGGAATTTCCCTCGATTCAAAGGTTTAATTCATTTATTCCAACTTTAAAGATCTGTGAAGTTCATGATTGTGTTATATTCTGAGTCCCTGTTCTGTGGTTTTTGGTCGTTGTTTATGTTTCATCTGTTCCCTTTCGTTATTTGTTATTCTGTATTGTGTTTTCATTGTTCTGTCACGTCCCGCTCCGTGTCTGTTTCTGTTCCGTCTTAGTTCGTGATCCACTCCCTGTCTTGTCATTCACTTCGGGAGTTTACATTTCGGGATTTCAATCTTCGCTTATTTTCTCGTTTCTTCCTTCCTACTTTCTTGATCGCACTTTGTATATATTAGTTAGGTGTGTACAGTACTAACTAACTAATCTACTAACGTTAGGGATTTAGATTAGGTTACTAACACTACTAATCACTAATTATCTCACGCTTCCTACTACCGGCATTTCTCTCTCTCATTATCCTATCCCTGCTTAGTTTTCCGTTCTCTCCTCATACGCACGCAACGTTTCTCCTTGCGCGTACCTCCCCTTTACTATGCACGTGTCTGCCTGTTCTCCCAGGTCGTTTATTGTCTATGTTTGTATGGTTCAGTGTCCGTGTCTTACGTTTCCCTCTTGTTATGTAATTATCTCTTCCCTGTGTTCCAGCCTCTCTCTCCTCGTTGTCTCACCTGATTTCTATTATGTCTCCCTGTATATATGTTCAGTGTTTTCATTTCCCCGTGTCAGTACGCTGATTCTATTTCCCTGAGCCTACCTTTCCGAAGCCAGAGTTATTAGCATTTCCCGAGACTACCCTTTGATTACGACCCCGAGCCTGCCCAGCGATTTTGTCCTTTTGCCCTTCTGATTCCTTAGTATCGACCTTTTGACTGCCCTATTACTACTTCTCTCTGCCTCGCGATTTTGTACCTCTGATTCCCTGATTCTTGGTTTTGACCCCTGCCTGTGAATAAACAACTCTTTTGCCTAATCCCTGATCTGCGTCTGGGTCCTTACCGCGGTCGACACAGGACGTACTGACCAAGATGGACCCAGCAGATCCAGACCAGCTCCACTTCGCCCTCGAGCAGCAAGGTGCCATGCTCGGACGGCACCAGGACCATCTGGAGCGTGTGACTGAACACCTGCAGTCTCTCACCTCCGGTTTGGCTGAGCTTACCCTCACGCTGCGAGCTCCGGTCATTAACCCCGCACCCCAGCATGCCGCGGCGCCACTTCAACCCGAGCCTTCCTCCGCGCTGGTGCGCGAACCACGTCTGCCTCCTCCTGAGAGATACGCAGGTGAACCGGGAGGTTGCCGTGCGTTCCTGACGCAGTGCCAGTTGATCTTCCAACTGCAGCCATCCACATTTCCCAGCGATTTATCCCGGGTCGCCTACGTCATCACCCAACTGACCGGTCGTGCCAAGTCCTGGGCTACCACCGCGTGGGAGGGCTCTCTTCCCTGCTGTCAGAGCTTTGACCGGTTTTCCGAGGAGATGAGGAGGGTCTTCGACCGGTCTAAGCAGGGTCATGACGCGGCTCGGGAGATGCTCTACCTACGCCAGGAGGGAGGGTCGGTGTCGGATTACGCCATTCGTTTCCAGACCTTGGCTAACGCCTGTGGCTGGGGAAGGAAGGCGCTGTACGACGCCTTCATCTGTGGACTCTCCGAACATCTTAAGGACGAGATCCTGACTCGTGACCTGCCAGAGTCCTTCGATGACCTTATCAGCCTTGCCATCCGCGTGGACTCCCGGCTTCAGGAGCGTCGTCGCTGGCGCAGTTCCGGAGGTTTTCCCGGGTCTGGGAGGACCGGGGTCAGGTCACCGATCGGTGCCTACAACCACCCTGGAGCAGCTCCATCTACTACCCCGGAGCCTGAACCCATGCAGCTGGATCGGACCCGCCTTTCTCGTCAGGAGCGTGACCGCAGGATGGCCAACCGATCCTGTCTCTACTGCGGTGAGTCTGGGCACTTCATTTCCGGCTGTCCAGTAAAAGCCAACACCCACTAGTTAGGAGAGGAGCACTAGTGGGTGTCATTCCTATTGAACGCTCCTAAACAACGGACCTGCCTCTGGCGAGTGTGCCATTCCCCCCGGGTCCCCTGTTCCCTAAGTCCCGTGCCAGCCTCCTGCTTGTTCCCCCTTCTCCCCTGTTGCATCCCTTCTCCTGTTCCGAGTTCCGTTCCGAGTTCCCTTCCCTTGTTTCCCGAGTTGTACCCCTGTTTTCTGAGAAATGTTTGCCTGTCTGAGATCCTGTCCCGTGTTTTGCTCCTTGCCTGTCTGAGATCCTGTCCCGTGTTTTGCTCCTTGCCTGTCTGAGATCCTGTCCCGTGTTTTGCTCCTTGCCTGTCTGAGATCCTGCTCTGTGTTTTGCCCCTTGCCTGTCTGAGATCCTGCTCCTTGTTTTGCCCCTTGCCTGTCTGAGTTCCTGCTCTGTGTTTTGACCCGTGTCTGTCTGGCTTCCCCCTGCTTTTCCTGTTTTTTCTGTTTTTGTTTTTGTGCCCCCTGTTAGAACGCCATGGGGCGTTCCTTTGGGGGGGGGTACTGTTATATTCTGAGTCCCTGTTCTGTGGTTTTTGGTCGTTGTTTATGTTTCATCTGTTCCCTTTCGTTATTTGTTATTCTGTATTGTGTTTTCATTGTTCTGTCACGTCCCGCTCCGTGTCTGTTTCTGTTCCGTCTTAGTTCGTGATCCACTCCCTGTCTTGTCATTCACTTCGGGAGTTTACATTTCGGGATTTCAATCTTCGCTTATTTTCTCGTTTCTTCCTTCCTACTTTCTTGATCGCACTTTGTATATATTAGTTAGGTGTGTACAGTACTAACTAACTAATCTACTAACGTTAGGGATTTAGATTAGGTTACTAACACTACTAATCACTAATTATCTCACGCTTCCTACTACCGGCATTTCTCTCTCTCATTATCCTATCCCTGCTTAGTTTTCCGTTCTCTCCTCATACGCACGCAACGTTTCTCCTTGCGTACTCCTTTTTTACTATGCACGTGTCTGCCTGTTCTCCCAGGTCGTTTATTGTCTATGTTTGTATGGTTCAGTGTCCGTGTCTTACGTTTCCCTCTTGTTATGTAATTATCTCTTCCCTGTGTTCCAGCCTCTCTCTCCTCGTTGTCTCACCTGATTTCTATTATGTCTCCCTGTATATATGTTCAGTGTTTTCATTTCCCCGTGTCAGTACGCTGATTCTATTTCCCTGAGCCTACCTTTCCGAAGCCAGAGTTATTAGCATTTCCCGAGACTACCCTTTGATTACGACCCCGAGCCTGCCCAGCGATTTTGTCCTTTTGCCCTTCTGATTCCTTAGTATCGACCTTTTGACTGCCCTATTACTACTTCTCTCTGCCTCGCGATTTTGTACCTCTGATTCCCTGATTCTTGGTTTTGACCCCTGCCTGTGAATAAACAACTCTTTTGCCTAATCCCTGATCTGCGTCTGGGTCCTTACCGCGGTCGTCACAGATTGACAATGTCTACGAAAACAAATTGGAAATATTCAATGATACTGTTGCTCCCAAATGTGATGTTTTCGTGTGCAGTCAACACAGCTCTTCACCGGGTTTGACAAGACTCTGTCTCCACTTTCCAACTGTAATTATTTAGGATGTGTCTACACCCTATTTTGTTCAAAATATAATTCAACCCCACAGCAATCTGTGAGTGTAACTGCATCCTATTTAGTTCAGTCTTCATTTATAAGGAATGAGGAGGCCACATGATGCGATGCTCAAGCCTTTTCCGTTTCTCCGCCCTGCCGCCTGACTCTGGGCTGGGGCGTGGTTTCGTCTGCACTGTTTCCAGTTCACCCGTCAGGGCGGTCAGCGATAGAGAGGCCTCTCCCCCCGGTCTCACGGCTGGTCGCCCCGCTCTGGGGTAGACCGCACACCTTCAGGCCTTCGCCAGGCTGTGCGTGTTTATCGTCCACCAGGGGGGCGGCAGGGGGAGAGGTTCGCCTCAGACTCCGCCCAGGCGCTGTTGAGCGTCTGCCAGCGTCACCGTGCTCGACGTGTCCGCCTCCCGCCACACGTGGGCGTACCGCCGAGCCCGCCGCGTGGTGAGCAGACGGGGCCGGCACTCGCGTAGCCAGATCCAGTCGGGGATATCCGGCCCACCTCACCTTCCAAATGACATTCAACAAAGCCCCTGACGAATCAAAGATGCTGTCAGCATGAAGGATCACGTGGAGATCAGCACATGTCGTCCTGTCCTGCCATAAAACATGTCTGGAGACATGTCCGATGGGTGGGTGCGGACTCCGATTAACGCTCCCACCTTTTATGTGTTTTTATCTTTTCAGGCATGATGACGCAACACTTGTTCATGTTTTTCACTCCTAAAGAAAAATAACTGTATTGTGCGCAGGGATACGGTGCATGTGTTCAATGCACATAACGACCCCGGAGAGCTTTTTGCCACCCTTTGTGCCTTAAGTGAAGAAACCAAAAGAATATGCCAGATATTTTGTTTTTGTATTTATGAAACATTCCAGGAGACACCAATGTATTTAAAATTAAATTCAAATGTAATCGAATCTTGACATTTTCACCCACAGAACATGGGTGCTGATTTAGTTAACATTATTCATAATGAAACACACATCCACAAATAAATAAACAAACAATAGCAATGACTAGCTGAAGAAATCAATGGGAAGACCATTCACAAATATAGCTCCTTCAAATTGACTTTTATCGGGTAGTAACAGATAAATAACTAATTGAAAATGTTTGGAAAAATATTTAAAACAGAGCTGTATCAGGAAGAGGTTGCTCCAGTTGAATATAGGATATATATGACACTAATAAATATTACTATATACTATATAACACTTTTTCACAAGGACGGATGCGCACAGTGCAAGAATCGTGCCAGAAAAAGTCATTGCAATGATGAAGTGACTTTGTTGGTCTGTTTGTATCCATATTTTGCTCCTTGCGAGCAGCGATCCCTGCTTCATCTACTAATCACACAAATAGCATGACAATTACCGCAGGATTCTAACATCTATTTCACCGTCTGTCTATCAGTGCTTTATTCTGCAATATTCCCCAATTAGAGCACTATTGTACACTACTTCATCAAGGGCTAAAGTAATCAAGATTAATCTCTGTAGCTGACACGCGCTGTTTGCTAAGGAACACACAGTACAATTGCTTAGGGCAAGCATCATTAGGAAACGCAATAAAATTAGGAAAACTGATTATATTTCAAAACTCGGTAGCAAAATAAAATACAATTTGGGAGCCTCCAATTAAAGCAATTGTACTCATTGAAAATCAGCCATTAAATCGCATTACTATAATGTTTAGGAACACATGCGCTGAAAGGAGAGGAGGTAAGGTGAAGGGGGCCATCCCCGGGGTCTGTCTGCTGGCAGCTCCCAATAGCTTTCGCCCTCAGTAAGTGGTGCTACAGCCATTTTGGAAAAATATCAAACAATATAACCTTACATTGGTAGTCCAACAGTATTTAATTCTGTCACGTTCCATTTTATCTTAAAATAATACTTGCTGAAGGCAAGTTTTTTAATATAATTACTATAATTCCCCAATGCGGGGAATGGCAGTTGTGGGAGTATCTAAATAGAATGCAGCATCAGGTGTGCCATTGAACAGAACCACTGTGCGTTGAACATGAAAATGTACACGCTGGCTGTTGGTAGAATTGCTTGACTAAATCCGCACATTTTCAGAAGGCGGTGTTACAGTATCTGATTATATTACACGATTGTCTTCATGTAAACATTGAAGGGGTCCGTCGCAGCCACTGAATGCTTGAATGCAAACATTAACAAAAGGAGGTTAATGATACATTTGTGTTATGTTATTAAGTTAAGTTATTACATTATAATAGAAATGTAATGTTATTGTTATTAGGAGCAGCAGGAAGTAATTACCCATTCATACAATATTTTTTTAAATATTCTAGCTAATAATCAACACTTTCCTTGGAATAAATATCAGTGGGACATTTACATCTGATCAAGGGTAAAGCTGTTAAAATAAAAAAAAATATTTTTTAATCTACGCTTTGTACACATTTTTAGGAAGAGTTGAGAACATACAATGTGTTATAAGACAATGTTATATTATTCCATTTTAGAAAATTATATTTGGATTTCTAGGATTACATTTATACATCAGCAAGGTTTTTTAAACACAGAAAAATAATTAAGGCAATTAAACATGATGTTTTGTGTATAAATATTCAAGACAAATTGATTTATGAATGCAATTTCCTTCCTTCTTTATGGCTCAGGGGCCATTGCGGAATGATCTAAAAAATATGCGGGTGTTCTTTGCGGGTGCAAAATGGGGTTGATGGGTACGACGACCTTCCAAAAGCAGAGCCCAGTCTGAGGGCTGGGAGGACTTTGAGGGCCTTCCACAGCACTACAGGGAGGGCATGAAGACAATGCTTTATCAACGGCCAGAGGTAATGCGCTTGATCACGCTGGGAGATATTTACCTGAAGACTTAGAATTCCCCCCCAGGTGTACTTTCACAATCACACTCCACGCCGGAAGAGAGGGAACCCACTGCAGTAGAACCAGACACTCAGAGGAGGCGTTCTGAACGCCAGTCCACTACAATTAGCAGACGGTTCAAAGTCCTGCTGTAAGGAGGTTCGGTGGCTCACGGGCCCACACTGTGTCGAGACTGAAACCATAAACTTCAAGCCACTTTTTAGCAGAGTCTCAACTTGGGAAGAGTTGGAAGGTCTAGAACATCCCTGCTGTGAAGGTCACTTGGGGCATTTGTCTTTTCTTCTTCTGTCTATTTTTCCAAACCCCCTGAAAAGAGGTTCCTCAATCAATCCAGGTTTTTATTTTTTTCCCTGACTTCAGTTTTAATGCCACACGTGCTGTAACTATTTTTCAGTCCCAGAGCGGGGTGCGCCGTTTCGAGGGGCCGGCATACATTCACGTTTATGTGTGCGTCATTAAATTTTATGAACCGAAAAAAATACATTCAGAAGCATATGGATTCTGGGCTCTATTCATCCTAACATCTAGTGCTTACAGAAGCCGCGGCCAAGGGCTAATGAAAAAATAAGCGCACGGCAATAGAACAAAATGGATTCTGTGTACCGGTGTGGCGGGCTGAAATGCTCAGTTAATGAGACATTTTGTCTTCGTGGGTCCATCTCTGCGTTTCGGTCGAGGTGAAGAGCGTGGTTGAAGAGTGGGGTTTGACCGGGCTGGGTGTCATCCGCCTCCAGATGCACTGTTGCACGCATGCAAATGTAACGTAACGCGTCCATGGGTCTGTAAATGTATTCACTCCAGAATAACTCCGGCATTCACACAAGAACACCTCCCGGCGTCGATAGGGCTCTGGGGGTACACGCAGGTTTGTGTATGCAAAGACCAGGTGGGCCAAAAAAAATATGTTAAACAGATTTGCCCACTGAACAACAGTAATTGACTCTTTATGTATTTAATGTTAATGTTTCATATACAAATATCATAATTATGTTATGCCCGGCATCTAATATAAAGCGAATTTATACCCACGCAGGGAGTCTATTAATGTATTGATCGGGAGCCATGGGCTCAGTGTTCAATAGATTCAGCAATGAGATATACACGCCATTTTTGCTACATTCAAAGTGCAGAGCACAATCAATGGGTTAATAAAACATGCAGTGCTTTAGGTTTCACGATGACCCTTAGGCGCCTGTGTGCGTAACAGACACGGTGCCCTGTGTCTCACGTGAGTCTGATTAACCCTGTGAAACCCACGGCCCAGCGCCCTGTGTCAGGCCTTCATTCATAATAAAAGTGCTTGATAATAATAGCGCTTTAATTATGAATACCGTCCCCCCTGTTTAATTGCGCCGACTCGGCCACAGAAACGGACAGTTTACGACTCAAGTGCTTCGACTCGGGTAATCAAACACAGTTTGTCCTCTGTGTTTTTTTCTTCTTCTTCTTTTTTTCCTCCTGCTGTAGTTTAATCATTTCCCATATTCTCAGACCTCCAGTGATGGAGAGAAGGGAAAAAAAGAGCAAAAGGAAAAATAGTTAACAAACTCCCGATGATTGATGGCCTAATTTTCAGCCCTGAATATAGCAGTTTTCTAAGTCTGTTGATTCTCCATTTATTAGCTAATAGAAACATTTATCAAAAAAGTCGCATTTTTGCTTAAGCAATAATTGCATTTTTAAATCCTCATTAGAATTCCCATGCATACATAATCCAATTGAGTAAACAGAGAGGAGGGATGCGGGATTAATAACCTGCCCTTCCTCTGCTAAACTGGAAGTTTGAGCTGGAGCGCCGGGTCTTACTTGACTGCCTGTGTCGGAACCGTGTTTACAGCTGATAACAATAGATTTCTCGACTGACTTAAGAATTCTTGAATACCAAATTGTGTGCTATTCTTTCCTCCCATAGCCTCCAGTGAGTGGGAGATTATTCAAAATGGTTTCTTTTTTATGTCATCTATCACTGAAAGCGTTATTCAACACATTCAACACATATTTTGAGATCTGAAAATGTACAAATGCACAAAAAAGGGGTAAAAACGGGAGTATTTGCCACCTTTTGTGGTTGAAAGCGCTCCTCTGGTGGCTGAAAATGTGCTGAATTTTATTTTCCACAGAGTGTGCGCAATTTCACATACTTATTGATGAATCTTTCACAAAAACATAATCTTTTGTTGCCTGAGCTTCAGGACTTTGGTTGTACAGCTAGCCTTTCGCCTATGTAGCTATATCAAACAGGAGTCATGTCTTGTTACCTGGCAACCGTCCCATTCGCTGGCTCCAGTTCCAGCAGAAAGCCAGTTTTAATCACCCAGCAAATTTTCAGTGCAAGAAACAGACAGGAGCTCAGCTTAATCTTGTTAGCACGATGAGGCCGTTTTCAGATATCACTGCAAATCAAATCATCCCAAAGGGTTTGAGCTGGGGGTTTTGGTGGTGGTGGTGGTGTGTGTGTGTGTGTGTGTGTGTGTGTGCATGTGCATGTGTGTATATGTGTGTATGTGTGTGTGTGTGTATGTGTGCATGTGCATTGGGGGACCAAATCAATTTATTTATATTTTTATATCAGCTGCTATATATGTGACATTTTGCATATCTGAATATTGGGGGATGTGTGTGTGTGTGTATGTATGTGTGTTTGTGTGCATGTGTGTGTGTGTGTGTGTGTGTGTGTGTGTGTGTGTGTATGTGTGCATGTGTGTGTGTGTGTGTATGTGCATGTGTGTGTGCGCATGTGCATGTGTGCGTGTGTGCATGTGTGTGAGTATGTCTGCATGTGTGCATGTGTGTGTGTGTGCGCATGTGCATTTGTGTGTGCATGTGTGTGTGCGTGCATGTGTGCGTGTCTGTGTGTGTGCATGCATGCACATATGTGTTTGTGTGTGTGTTTGACAGGGGCATGGAGTTTTGGGGGGCTGTAATAGTTTGAAATGTGAGGTTGAAAAAAGGAGCATGCTATTTGAAATTACCATATTCAACTGTTTTCTTTTTTCGCTCTCAAAGTGTCCCCCTCTCATATCATGCACACACACCTCCGTACCTACAGCCTTCTGGTCACCAGCTCATTTCAATTCAAAAGCATCCCTCTCCCTGTAGATTGCCTCTTCTTGCCCAGAGCAATGTGTTGCACCCAGAGACTCAATACTGTGGCCCCCCAGAGAACCGACAAAGAAGAACAAAGGGAAAGTAAAACTTTCAAATGCGCTTTTGAGCCTGAAATGCGTATCAAAGAGGCAACGTGGAACCCTAAAGGAGGCTCCAGTGAAAGGGATCGCACAAACCTAGAACCTTCAAAACCCGGCCTTACCTTCTGCTATTCTAACAATCTGTCTTGCGCTTGTACCATTTTCCCAACATTCGTAATTTAGTGTACGCTCAGCAGTTCGGCTGTTGACTTCCGAAAGATATCAAGCAAGGTGATTAGTGAGGGAGCTCTCCAAAGGGATGGCTGACAATTTAACCTACATCGCTAAGCTCGAACAATTACTCTCTTAATTGAGCCATTCAGACACTCTTTCCACGTCTGAAATGCTTCATTAAGATTCCCCTTGAAACTGGCGGGACTCCGGACGAAACGCCAGACAATGGCGTTTTATTTTTACACAACAAGGCACGCCATACACACGATGAGACAGACACGAGCAGGACGGAGTGACGGACCCTGGTGGACACACATCCCTCCACATCTGTGGACCTCGAGCACCCAGGCCCACCGTAGACGGAGCGTAAAACCGTTCTGGTGTCACCAGCTCGCAGGCTTCGCATCGCCCTTCGTAATTGTGGGGAAATAACGCATCGGATCTCTTGGCCCCTGTTATTAAATTTGCTTCCTAATTTTCTCTGAGGGTTCTGTGTAATTAATGGGCCAG